>PVKA01022915.1:0-36411 GCA_004027165.1 Ctenomys sociabilis | reverse complement strand
TTTTTTTTTTTTTTTTTTTTTTTTTTTTTTTTTTTTTTTTTTTTTTTTTTGTCTTTTTGAGACAGGGTCTCACTATGCAGTTCAGGCTGGCCTTAAGCTCACTTTGTAGCTCAGGCTGGTCTCGAACTCACAACAATCCTCCTGCCTCAGCCTCCCGAGTGCTGGGATTACAGGCTTGCGCCACCATGCCCGGCTTTCACAACTGGCTTTTAAAAAAAATTTTTATGTGGATGTATAAAGTAAATTCTATACTAATACAGTATAGCTTTTATATTTTAGGTATTGTGACTCTATACAGTGGGAAATTCTGAGGTGCATGGTCCAAGAAGAGGGAGGTAGAGCAACCTCTTCATGAGAGAAAAGATCCTGGACAAATGTAAAAGCAAAGACACAGGAGGGGATGAAAGGTACTAATGAGAACATTTCTCATCTTTTTTTTTTTTTTTTTTTTTTTTTGTCTTTTTGAGACAGGGTCTCACTATGCAGTTCAGGCTGGCCTTAAGCTCACTTTGTAGCTCAGGCTGGTCTCGAACTCACAACAATCCTCCTGCCTCAGCCTCCCGAGTGCTGGGATTACAGGCATGCGCCACCATGCCCAGCTAAAAGATGTTCCTTTTTTTAATTTTGTTTTTTCCAGAATGGGGTATTGAACTCAGGCCCATTGTACTTGCCAGGGAAGTGCTTATCCCACTGAGCCATCTCCTCCGGCCCCAACATTTCTCATCTTGAAAAAATCAAGAGAAAAATGTATTGTGAATTGAGACAGTAAGGACAGGAAGGAATGGCTCAGCTAGATTTCAGATCCTAGAAGAGCTTGACTAGCAGTAGAGCCCAGTTCAACAGTGTAATTTATTGAAGGCCAATGCTGTACACTTTAATATTGTGCCTTTTTCTACTGTTAATTATTCAAGAGATGGTCCAGCCATGCGTGGGAAAGGCAATACACTTCTTGCCTTTTTATGCACTTACTTAATGCCTGGTTTTGAAAGATGTCATACATCTATCAAAAAGAAACAAAAATAAGAAAGTGAAATAAATGTTCCATTTTAACCTTTGTTTAAAAACTTAAGGTTGTATTCCAGAAACAAAATAATAAAAAGAAAAAGAGAAAAAATATTAAAGCAAATGGGAAAACAAAAATATAGGACCATGGGAGGGTTGAATTTATCTACACCACTCCTTTTTCCTCATTACCAATGTTAAATAAAATCCAACTGTTAATTTACTTCATAAATTAAAGTCTTTTATTTGTGCAGTATCCCAGCTCAGTGCTTCTTATTCATGTTTTTGAATTAATTTCATATCCATTAGCCAAATTACCTGCATCACAGAGGTTGGAGACTTCCACTTCCCCATCTGACAACCATGTAGTTGAAGAGGTAATACAAGGAGGTATTATTGGCAAAGGTAGATTTGGATCTTCATCATAAAACAGAATCAGGTCCTGACAGTGAACAAGAGAACAAGTTTTTTAAAATCACATCTGGGATACTAATGTTGACACAGACAGAATACAGGACATTTCTGTCACCATCAGGAAGACCTTCCTCCTTTTATAGTCTCTACTAATATGTTTCTAATAACCTGTTCTTCCTTTCTAAATTTTAACATTTTAAAAAATTATACCAATGTAAGCCTAAGAATTAACCTTCTGAATTTTTTTTTACCTGACATGATTCTAGAGATTCATCTGGATTGTTGTGTATATTCATTATTATTTCTTTTTCCTTTCTGAGTAGTATCCATAGCATGGAAGTTTGACTCATTAAAGGACATCTATGTTGTTTCTAGATCTGAGATATTATAAAGATTCTGTGAACATTTATGAACAGGTTTTTGTATGATATAAGTAACTTTTATTTCTCTGTGATAATTACCAAGATAAATGCTCAGCAGCACATTGCTGGGTCCTATGGTAGTCATACATTCAGTTTTATAAGAAACTACCAACATGCTTTCCAGAGTAGCTGTACCATTTGCATCCTACCAGTAATATATGAGTGATTTAATTTCTCCACATCTTCACCAATTTTTGATGTCATTACTATTTATTTTACCCATTTTGACATTTCATTGCATGTTTAACTTATTTTCTGAAAGGCTAATGATGTTGAACATCTTTTCGTGTGTTTATTTAACATACGTATTTGCTGAAATGAGTCTTCATATCATTTGCCCATTTTCTCATTTCCAGTTTGCCAAGTTTTTTTATAGATGGGAACTGAATTTTGTTACATACTTCACTACTGAGAAAATTTTATGACTTTTCCTTCAGCTTACTGATATGATGAATTATGGGAATCTATACTGATCTATGCTGATATACTTCTAATTCAATTCAAACTTACTGGGTCATGACAATCTCTTATCTCATATCCATACCTCCTTTTTCTCAAGGTGAGAATCTCAATTCTTGAGGATACCAAAAGTGAGTATCACATAGGAACTCACTGATTTATCCTACCTTATACTCAAAATAATCTCAGCAAAAATACCAACATCTTAACAAAATAACTAGTACATTTAACTTTATTTTACATTTTTATATTGTTTTACATTCTATGAAGTTTCCTGATTTCTAATGACACATCTAAAAACAAGATATATTTAGTGAAATTTAGTTTCTGACCCTCCTTCCCACCTTATTTCTTATATCTCACTATAATTACCATATTTTAATTTTATGGTTTATCCTACAAGTTAGTTTTTCAGGATAGGTAAATGAAAAGTCCAGGAATGGAACCAAATATAAATGGAAATTTATTATGTGCTAGAAGCCACAAATTAAAAAAAGGATGGACTGTTCAAAAACTACACTGAGGCAACTGATTATCTTTTGCAAAAAGTAAAATTATAAAAAAAGTTGGCATCTAATACTATCTATTAAATTCTTGGAGATAAATATTTTTATATATATGATATACACACATATATACATACATACATATATATATATACATACATATATATACATACATACATACATATATATATATATATATATATATATATATATATATATATATATATATATATATATATATATATATATATATATATATATATATATAGCAAAAATCATGATTATCTTTCTGAAAAAAACATATTGCTAAGGGCTGGATCTCCCCTGGCCCCCAAAGCTCCCAGGCCAGCAGGGTTTAGAGGTGGAGGTTTGGGGATATGAATGATGAGGATTCCAATTCCATTAATGGCTTTATAACTGACCTGACGGTTGGGATGAGGCAGAAATCAGGAGATGAGGCCTGTCTGGAAGAAGTGGATCATGTGGGGCATGCCCCCCAGGAAGACATACTATGTCTCAGCCCCTCCT
The DNA here is from genome assembly GCA_004027165.1 of Ctenomys sociabilis. NCBI lineage: Eukaryota > Metazoa > Chordata > Mammalia > Rodentia > Ctenomyidae > Ctenomys > Ctenomys sociabilis. Next base: position 33,080 of record PVKA01022915.1, on the reverse strand, counting down.
TATTCTCTGCCTTTAGCCCCCTTGAAGTGAACAGCTTTGGCCTGCCATGTCCTTATGCCACAATGTGCTCCCTTACTACAGGCCCAGAAACAATGGAGCCAGCCAACCGCAGCCTGAAAACACAGAACCATGAGCCAAAATAAACCTTTCCTTTTTTAAATTGGTTTCTCAGGTATTTTGTCACAGTGTTCATAGAAAACTAACACAATACTCTTACCATATGTCCAGCAAATGTATTCCTTGGTATTTATCCAAATGAGGGGAAAAACTTATGTCCCCCCAAAAATATGCACACAAACATTTATAGAAGTGTTCTTTATTATTGGCAAAACTTGGAAGCAACTTTAGAAGGTGACTGAATGAACTGTTGTACCTCTAGACAATGGAATATTTACTCCAGCATTAAGCCATAAAAAGACACAGAAAAAAACTTATATGTATATTACTAAGCAAAAGGATTCCATCTGAAAGGCTAGAAACTGTGATTTCAATCTATGACATTCTGGAAAAGAGAAAATAATTGAAATAATAAAAGGATCAGTGGTTTCCAGGGGTTGTAGGGAAAGACAGATTTATAGGTTGTGCAGAGGAATTTGAGGACAGTGCAAACATTCTGATAAATGCTATACAGGTGGCTATGTGGCATTATACAATTTTCAATACCCACAGTATGCACAATACCAAGAGTGAACCTTGATGTAGGAGGAATGCTGTGTGTGTAGAGAAAAAATGACTGTAATAAATCTACATATACTCTCTCCTAAATTTTCCTATTAACCTAAAACGGCTCTAAAACATAGTCTTTCTGTTTGTTTGTGACAGGGTCTACCATAGTTCAGGCTGGCTTTGAACTCACTATGTAGTCCAGCTGGCCTTCAACTATAGGCAATCTTTCTGCTTCAGCCTCCCAAGCACTGGGATTACAGTCCATGCACCAACACACAGTCACCTACAAAATAGTCTTTTAAGAAAAAAAAATGATTTTGTAATGTCTTAGAATAAATAAAGTCTGCACTAAGTTAAAGTCAAAATGGATTAAAGATCTAAACATTAAAACAGAAACACTCAATCTCCTGGAAGAGAAAGTAGGAGGAACTCTTGAAGACATAGGGGTAGGTAAAGAGCTCATGAACAAACATATATTTGCATGGGAAGCACTTGAAAGAATCAAGAACTGGGATCAACTCTTAAGGAGCTTCTGTATGTCAAAAGAAATTGTCAACAGAGTGAAAAGACAACCCTCAAATTTTGAAAAAATCCTAACTAATAAGCAATCAGACAGAGGTCTGCTGTCTAGAACATATAAAGAACTAAGATATAACAGGGCCCTCAAAATTAAAGACCCAATTCAGAAATGGGCATCTGAGATGAATACACACTTCTCAGAGGACGAAACTAAAGAAGTGAATAAATATATGAAAAAATGCTCCACATCGCTAGTCATCCGTGAAATGCAAATAAAAACAACACTGAGATACCATCTCACTCTAGAAAGAATGGCTATCATAAGGAAATCAACCAACAACAAATGTTAGAGAGGTTGTGGGAAAAAGGGAACACTTCTCCACTGCTGGTGGGAATGTAGACTGGTACAACCATTGTGGAGATCAGTGTGGAGACTCCTCAAAAGAGTAGGACAAGAAATCCCATTCAAGCCGCTATCACCCTACTGGGAATTTTCCCAGAGGAACTGAAAACATTGTATCATAGTGATATATGTGTCCCTATGTTTATAGCAGTACAATGTGTGATAGCAAAATCTTGGAAACAACCAAGATGTCCATCACATGAGGAATGGTTGAAAAAGATGTGGTATTTGTATATAATGGAGTATCACTCAGCTATTAAGAATAATAACCTTGAAGCATTTATACTGAGGTGGATGCCACTTGAACATATACTCATAAATGAAATAAACCAGACACACGTGTGTAAATATCGTATAGTCTCCCTACTATAAGAAGCGAAAAGCAGAAATACAAATGGAAACATACAACAACTAAAAACAATTGAGTCAGATAAGGCATATGCTGCAGGAAACTAATCAGCTTTTCTTCTGGATGGTTGGCAACCTAGGTTCACAGATCAAAATTGGAGAAATGGAGGAGCCACAAGGCCAGTCAACATTTTGGCCCTGGCCTTTCGGGGTCAGTGAAGACTCGGGACATTGGAGAACCTGTACTGCAGCATCATGAAACTAAGTTGAGCTCCAAGTTTTCTGAACAGGGAGATTGTGGAGCCACAGAGGAAAGGGATTGATGATCTATAGTGTGCCTGGGGAGAGTCACATGGAGAGAGAACTTTCTCTCAGGCTCTCACAGAGAGCAAACTGGTTGGGCGTTGGCTGTGACTCATCCACATCCATAGACAAAGGATCTACAGAATAAGGTACAGGAATACAGGATAAACCCTTAGGGGTCTTCACTGACTTCATAAGAAACAAGGTACATGTGTTGGTGTATGGATCTTGCTCTATCTGGGTCTTGACCATCCAGCAGAAAAGTATAAAAATTAAGTGTACACCACGGGGCCATGATAATAAGTTGAGCTGTGGGTGGCTATGGTCGACTTCTTCGGATGACTCACTATTGTTGTGGAATGCTGGACTGTGTTGGATTGTGTTGTTGAGTTCAGGCACCTAAATTAGTTGAATGACAATGGAGTGTCCATCTTTGACAGGTGTAGATGAGGGAAGGGGTATGGAAAGGAAGGATCATGATGTGTGTGCATGAACAGTACAGTTGGGATAGATAACACCGTGCTTCTACATAGTTCTATGAGAGGCAAGATTTGTGCTGGTGATGGTTGGACAGGATGTTATGTCAGCTTCTGGTGCTATGGACGGCCAAGAGGAAGGTAGCAGGGTAGAAAGTATTAACTATTGAATCTTTGATGTAATTCAGGCATAAAAAATAAGGTACACTCTCTTAATTTACTGATAAGAGACATACGGTATAATAATGTCTGTAAGTATAATATCATATATGCACCTTCTATGATATCAAAACATGAAAACAGTTTGCAATGTATCAATTTATCAAATCCATCTTGTCAAGGTATCTCAAAACTGTCTCATTGATATTTGTACTTCAATAAAGCAAAAATAAAAATAAAAATAATTAAAAAAGAATAAATAAAGTCTTTCTAATAACATTAAAATTAAGAATATTAAAATATAAAAGTCTGGGGGCCAGGGAGATGGCTCAGTGGAATAAGCACTTTCCTGGCAAGCACAAGGGCCTGAGTTCAACCCCCAGTTCTGCCAAAAATAAATAAATAAAATAAAATAAAAGTCATATGAGAAAGACAGATGTATTTGACCATATAAAAATTAAAGTGGAGATCAGGCAGGATGGCACATGCACTTGGCAGGCTGAGACAGAAGCACTGCAATGAATTCAAGGCCAGCTTGGACTACATTAAGATTCTGTCTCGAAAAATAAAAAATTAAAAATTAAAGACTTTTATAAGGCAAAAAAGGGACATAAAATAAAATAAAACCATTGACTGAAAATGAATAGACAAAGAACCAGACAATGGGTTAAATCTTTAATAGATAAATAACTCTTAGATACTAACAAAAAGAGTGCTGGAGATGTGCCTCAGTTGCATAAGGGTTCTCATACCTGAGATCTTGGGTTCAACCCCAAAACAAATAAACAAACAAGCAAGCAGAGAAGGAGGGGGGGAGGGGAAAGGTACACAGAGAAAGATGATAAACAAATAAGCATGATAACATAAATTAATTTATGCATCAAGAAAATATGACAGCTATATGCACTGATACAGAAATGTGTTCATGCCAGGTACAGGTGTACACCCATAACCCCAGCACTCTGAAGGCTGAGGTAGGAAAATTGCTAGTTCAAACTTTGTCTAGGCAACTTAGTGACTTATGAAGATCCTGTCTCAAAATTGAAAAATAAAAAGGCTGGGTTGCTGAATTCATGCACCTACAATATTTACACAAAACAAAACATAAAACCAGGGGCTGGAGAGATTTCTCAGTGGAATAAGCACTTTCCAGGCAAATGCAAGGGCCTGTGTTCAATCCCTGGTTCTGCAAAAAAAAAAAAAAAAAAAAAAGCACCTACAAAATTTAAATGGCAATGGAATACCCATCTCTGACAAAACTAAATAAAAAAGGGGATATAAATGAAGGACCATTTGTATCTGTATATTCAAAATAGGATAGATATGTAGCTACTTTCTCTTAATTCAATGAGATTTGTAATTAATAGAGTTCAGACAGGATATCATGTCTGCATCTTGTACTGTGAATAACCACTATAAAGGCAACAATATGCAATGTACTAATTATTGAAACTGTCCTACTAATCAGTTTTGAAACTGTCTCATTGCTGTTTATCAATAAGATTAATTTTTTTAAAAGGGTGGGAATATAGCTTAGTGTGAAGATCTTGGGTTCAATTTCCAGTACTGCAAAAATGAATGAATTAAATAAAAATGAGCAAATGTGTTCATAATATATACTTTATGAAGTATATAAAAGCAGCTCACTTTGAAAAAATAAAAAAATTATCATGCTTGTTATGCAAGAAGATAACCAAGATATATTGATTTCGTTCTAAGGAAGCTATAGAAAAATATATAGTGAATGAATCCATTTGGGTAAAATAAATGTGTAAGTGTAGGAAATTTCCCCAAAAATTCATTTAAAATTGCTATCAGTAATACCTGGGTGTGGTGGCACACACGTGTAATCCCAGTGCTCAGTAAGTTGAGGCAGGAGGATCACCATGTGTTTGGGGCCAGGATGGGCTACATAGTGAATTCAAGGCAAGTTTGAACTATATGGTAAGACACTGTGTCAAAAAATAATAATAATAATAATTGCTACCAATAGTTGAGGAAGGAACTCAACAAGTACGGAGGAATAAGGAGAAATTTAGCTCTTCATCCTTCATGGTTTCTTGGACTTTTTGCAATAAATATTCTCTAATTTTAAAAGATTAAGACTGAGGTCATAGCTCAGTAGTGGGACACTTGTCCAGTATGTGTGAAGTGCTCAGTTCAATCCCAGCATCAGTAGAAAGGAAGAAACAGAGAGGGGAGGAAAAGAGGAGGAGGTGCGAGAGGCAGAATTGGGGAAGAAAGAAGAAACAGTCCTTAAACTACTAAAGAGATTAATAATATAAACATGGAAAGCAAGAGGACTTTTAAGCATAAAATAATGACACAAAGAGACAGAAAAATGCTAAATTAACCAAGAATCAGTATAATTTCCACTTTTCTAACAACTCAGACGAGCTCAAATTTTTGCTAATATACTAAATGACATGGAAATAAACCCAAAGATAGAATTGTATATTCTTCATTTACCAAAATAGAAGCAGTAGGAAATAAACATTTCTCATCTTTTGCTATCAATTTAGCAATTCAGCACTAGAGTGAAGATTCTGGTCAGCTTTAATTCTGTGTGAACCACTTCTCAGCATCCCAATCTGTCGCTATGGAAACAACTGTGACCAAAAAAAATCACAATCTTATTGTTCAATCTCTTCAAACAGGAAAAGAATGACTTTTGAGGTGGCTAGAAGCCACAAAGAGCCTTATTAATTAGCAAATTTAATAATATAAATTCTGGACACTAAGCACAGGGTAAACACACTCATGTGTGTCATAAATGTAAAGCCTTTACTTAGTTTTAAAAGCACCACTGTTCTGCTTTTTGAAAGCTCTATTATGTTAAGAATTTTATTTACTGCTTTTAAGGTCATTTCTTTTTCATTTGCAGAAAGACAACAGTTAAAGAGATTTCTATTTAAATTTTTAAAAGACCTGTTTAAGTGTTCTCTTTCTGCCCAAGCAATTGTCAATATCATTCCTTTTTGTTCTGTGTTAGGAATATAAGAAAATTAATGTGGATGTAGTATCTCTCATTCAGTACACTGCAACAATTAGTTTTACTGTTCAATTTGTTAGATTTTTGTCTTCTGCTATAGAACAGTCTATTGGAGAGGACACATTGGATTGTGTCAAATGTTCCTGACAACAAAAGGAGATGCTTGTCAACAGGATGATGGGATAGTATGATGCAGCATGCTTCTATAAATGAAAATTCAGGTTCTAAACTTGTTGTGAGAGAAAGGTACTATTTTTTTTCTATCTCATACAGAATGTGGCTTAATCAGGATTTAAAAATTGGTACAAAAGTCTATGTGTCATTTTAAAATCTTTGGTCCCAAAGCAAACAGGATTATTCAAGTCTGTTTTCCTTTTTTTAAAATGTATTTAGTACAGGGTCTACAGGATCTTACTACACACATCAGACTCATAGTGATCCTCCTGTTTTCAGCCTCCAAATGCTAGGATTACAGGTGCATCCCACCATACCCAGTCTCAGTGGCCATCTCAGCATGCCATGGGGGCCAGGATGGCATGGCACACCGGGGATCGAACCTCATCTGGCCGGCCCTCAAGTCTATTTTCTACCTAAAGGCCATCAGCAGGAAATATTGATGTCAAATTTAAAAATCATTCTGACTTAATTCCTTATCTCTTAAAATAATGCATTTTCAATCTGTGAGCAATTTCACAAGAAACAGTCAAATTTCAAGTTTACATACCTTTCTGAGTTGCTATTAAAAACAACTGAATCCAGTACCTAGTTAGGTTGGAAAGAGAAAGCCAAGAAAGAATTCCAATGTCCCCCAGAGAAATAATGACAGGAAACACTAAAAAAACATCCTCAGGCTGGGGAGATAGCTCAACAGTCTAAGCACCTGCCTGGCAAGCACAAGGACTGAGGTTCAATCCCTGACCCTACTCTGCGCATGCCCCAGAACCAGATGAGCCGTGTTGGCCACCAAAACTGGGTGTGGTGGCACATGACTGTAATCCTAGTGCTGGGGATGCGGAAACAGGAAGATCACTATGAGTCTACGCTGCATAGTGAGACCCTATACCAAATAAATAAATAGAAGATTAAAAAAATTTTTTTAAAGCATTCTGAACAGGAGACCAAACAAGGAAAAGAAGAAAAGGTATCATATATGTAGTGCCTGCTAGGTTTTCATTTCATTAACAAAAATTTATCAACTGAATATTCAGTATTGAACAAGACTAAAAATATTCTGTCAAGAAACTTTCCAATAATGCACAGTTTAAGGCATACATACATACATACACACACACACACACACACGCACGCACAAATGAATGAGAATTTCACAGTCATGGGTAAATGGATTTCTAGTCAAGATGGTTTTATAAATTCATGCTTTGAGGATATCTCTCTTCTCCAAACACAAAGTAATGAAAGAGAAACACAGATGTGAAAATTTAAAAGATGCAGTAATGCTGAAAACCTAGATCAATATCTTCATGGAGAGCATGAATATAATAAAGTTGTAGACTTTTGGGCTCTGAGTCCATAAAAAGAGAAAAGAAGGAGTTCAACTCTAGAGGTGTAAACACAAATGCAAAGTATTCATCAAAGACATGAGGGCTGAATATGCACTCACTGCTTGAAATTAGACTCAGATATTGGGCTCCTTTGTTTATAAAAGAAGCTAGGCTGACAACACTAGGTCTGAAGATTTATGGTGTGAATTTGGCTGCTATGGTCCAATAGTTGATGTCTATGTTCCACTTGATTTTTACACACGATGTCCAAGAGGATTTGCTTATGTTCAATTTGAGGATGTTCATGATATGGAAGATGCTTTACATAATTTGGAGAGAAAATGGATTTGTGGACATCAGATTGAAATATAGTTTGCACACGGGAATCGGAAGACACCAAATCAAATGAAAGCCAAGGAAGGAAGGAATGTGTACAGTTCTTCACGTTACAATGATTATGACAGATAAAGGCATTCTAGGAGCCAGAGCTATGAAAGGAGGTGATCAAGAAGTCAGTCTTTCGATTACAACTATAGATGATGTTATAGTCCTAGAAACAGTAGACCAACTGGAAGACCACAACGTGGCAGAAGCCATTCTGACAATGATAGATTCAAACACCAAAATTGATCTTTTTCAAGATCTAAATTCAATTCAAGATTACGGTCCAAGTCCCAGCCCAAGAAAGAAATGAAAGCTAAATCATGTTCTAGGTCTGCATCTCACACCAAAACTAGAGGCACCTCTAAAACAGATTCCAAAACACACTGTAAGTCTGGCTCAAGATATGAAAAGGAATCGAGGGAAAAAGAACCACTTAGATCCGAATCTTGGTCAAGGTCACAGTCTAGGTCTAGGTCAAAATCTAGATCAAGGTCTTGGACTAGTCCTAAGTCCAGTGGCCACTGATAGTATAAACAATGATAACGTTTAGGCATGTGTCATTCATTTATTCATAGTTTGGTATAAATTATCAGGATTACAATGTTGCAATGATGTGTAAAAAATATTTGTTAGTTTCCCTGTACCAGGCAATGATTGTCTGTCTGTCTGTCTGTCTGTCTGTCTGTCTGTCTGTCTGTCTGTCTGTCTGTCTGTCTATCTATCTATCTATCTATCTATCTATCTATCTATCTATCTATTTATTTTTGGCAGAACTGGGGATTGAACTCGGGCCCTTGCGCTTGCCAGGGAAGCGCTTATTTCACTGAGCCATCTCCTCGGCCCCTATTAGGCAATGATTATAATTAAAATGATATACTGTTGAGAAGACACTTTTAAGAGTCTAGTTTGTTTAATGTTATGAGCAGCTAACAATATGTGGTGTCTCTGTATATTTTTGTAAAGATTCTCATTTTTTATGCTTGAAGTATTTGGTGAAAAGATGTTGGTTGACCATAACTTGCAACATTGTCTTATTAAACTTTCATGCCCATATTTGGTAGAACTGTTAACCTAGAAATGTAGCTTGCTAATAAGATAGAATGATACAAAAGTGAGGTTGTAGTCAAGACTACTGAGAAACATTTAGGTTCAGGGTGGACCTTTATGTTCTTCAGATAATAGCTTATGATGCAGTATGGAGTAGTTCTTTTGTTAACCCCACTATCTTAGGCAGTGATGTTTTCTTTTTCTCCTGATTTCTATGAATATTTGGAACATAAACACATCAGAAAAGCTCCCCTTAAAATTTGAGCAAGTCAGTGATAGAAATAATTTTATGGATAAAACGTTCTTAGTAGTTAAGCAAAAATGGAAGGAGCAGTGTTGACATTGTTCCTTAGTTTTCTTACTGCTGTTAGAAGTAAGTAAATTATTTTCAGTGTAGGTTTTGTTTGTGTGTGTGTGTGTTGGGTAAAGGAACTGAATTTTGATGCTTATATCACTGGCATGTGCGTTTGTATCAAAATTTGCCTACTTGCTTATGAGAGAGGCTTGCTGTTCACATCTCAGTTTATTTATTGCGATGCAAGCAGAAAGATTCACTCTCATTCTAGGTAATTCTGTGGTGCCATGAAACTTTAAATAATTTTGGAAAAAAAGGATTAGTTTAAGGAAGAGCCACATCTCTTGAGTTTCTCTTTATCACTGTAGTACCTGACTAAAACTGAGGAATCAACTATTACAATTTTTTCTAGTATCTCTAAAAGATCGTTTTGGAGACAGTAAAAAATGATATTAAATGACCAGTCTCATTTCAGAGTAAAAACTAGCATCTTTTAAAATCTCAGAATGCTTGCTTATGGATACAAGAAAGAAATAATGGGGCCAAAGAGATGGCTCAGTGGAATAAGTGATTCCCTGGCAAGCACAAGGGCCTGAGTTCAATTCCTGGTTCCACCAAAGAAAAAAACAAAAAAAGAAAGACTGTAGGGAAACAATTCCTTTTAGAGAACTTATTTTTCAGTTTTGCTTTTAGAAATCTAGGTTTTGCCTGTAAAGAACAAAAAAGATGGTTTTTAAATAGTTTGTGGAATGTGTTTAAAGGATTGAGTCTAGAACCTTTGTATATTTGATAGTATTTCTAATTTTCATTTCTTTACTGTTTGCAGTTAATGTTCATGTTCTGCTATACAATCATTTATATGCATTTTTTTTAGATTTTCCTGGATGCATAGTTAAACAACAAAAGTCTATTTAAAACTGTAGCAGTAGTTTGCAGTTCTAGCAAAGAAGAAAGTTGTGGGGTTAAACTTTGTATTTTCTTTCTTATAGAAGTTTCTAAAAAGATATTTTTATATGTTCTTTTTAACAAATATTGTGTACAACCTTTAAGACATCAATGTTTGGATCAAAACAAGACCCAGCTTATTTTGTTTGCTATAAATTAAGCAAACATGCTATAATAAAAAGAAAATGAAGGAAATAAAAAAAAAAAGAAGCCAAAATACGGAGTCGTCAATCATGGCCTGGGGTCATGGTTTCTAAAGCTATTACACTGAAGTAAATGAAAGGACATACACTCTACAAATGAAGGATAAACATGATCCATAAAGGGAGATACTGGTAACATTAGGCTTAATTGAAATATAAAACTTTTTAATGAAAGATAACTGTTAGAAAATCCATAGACAGGAATAAAATACATACAGATCACAAGCTAACAAAAAAGGGCCAGGGAGATGGTTCAGTAGAATAAGTGCTTGCCTGGCAAGCTCAAGGGCCTGAGTTCAATCACCGGTTCTGCAAAAAAAAAAAAAAAAAACCAACTAATGAAGGACTTGTGTCCAGAATATATGAAGAATTCCCAAAATTCAATGGTAAAAGTCAAGCAATTCAATCAGAAAATGGTCAATATATTTTTCAAACAATTTATAATGGCCCACAGAAACACATGAAAAGATGTTCAACATCATTAATCACTTGAGAAATGCAAATTAAAATTATAACAACATATCGCTATGAGCCTATTATAACAACTTAAACGAAAATAGGAGTAATATACTGTACAAAAATTGGTGTGGATTCAGAGAAACTGGATCTCCCACACTAGTGCTGGAAATATAAATGTTGTAGCCACTCTGGAAATCAGTTGGAGTTTCCTACAAAACTTAGCATACAAGTCTGCAATCATATTTCTGGACATTTATCCTATGGATATGAAAACATGGCACACAAAATTCTGTATATGAACATTCACAGTAGACTTATTCAAAAGAAACCCAAAGTCAGAAATATTTAAATGTTCATTAAGAAAACTGAACAAACTCTAGTACATCTTTATAATGTGGTGCTGCTTAGCAATAAAATATTACTGCTCAGTACAACAACCTGAATAGATCTTAAGAGCTTTACACTCAGAAAAATACAATTTTAAAAGGGATATACTGTTTGGTTCCATTTGTGTAACTCTCTAGAAACTACAACCATCCAAATAAAAAAGCAGTGAAGGGATAGTTATTGCCAGAGGGTGAGCTTAAATGTGGGACTGGAGTGGGTGGCATTAAGGACTTCTTTTGCCGAGACGGAATAGTTCCCTACTCTGAGTATGGCGCCAATTCACAAATGTATATGTGATAAAAACGCACAAAGAATTGCTTATACACACATGCAAACGCAGCTTAGAAAGAAAACCCCTAAATACTGAATTGAAAAATTAAGCACTGAGTAAGGTCTGCATTGAATTAGCACTGACAGACCAATGTGTTTGTTGGTTTTGATACATGACAGCTATATAGGATGTTGACATTGGGGTTTTTCAGTGAATGGTACATGCGACTCTACAACTTCTTGAGATTTGACAATTATTTCATAATAAGAGGTTTGTGCAGTGAATAGAGACAGTTGGGTTACTCTATAAGTTAAGTATTGCCTATTCCTGAGGCATAAATAAAATAAGAACTCTATTACAAAGCATTAGAAGACATAGGACTTCAACACTTAGAAAAGCAATTTTTATTACAACAGGGTAGGAATTTCTTTAAAATTTTTAAAAAGCACAAATCCTAAAGAAAACTGATAATTTGACCTTATTAATACTTTAAAATCAATATTAAAAAACCACCAACAATGGTGTGAAAAGATAAGCACAATTTCTGTTAGAACACATGCAGCTAGGAAACAGAGGGGCTCCAGCAAGGTGAAAGCCAGGTAGGCACTGATTTTAGCCCAGTGGGGTGGGGCTAGACTTCTTACCTCCAGAAGTGTAAGATAACAGACTGGTATTGCTTTAAGGAACAAAATTTGTTTGCAGTTTGTTATATAGCAAAAGAAAATCATAGCAGGGCACTTACATCTGTTGATTTCTGAGGATTCTCCTCCAGAGGTTGCAGAGTTTCCTGGGACAACATGGTTACCACAGGCAATTGAATGTCTTGGTCTTGCTCCAGTCTTGCCTTTGAAGTGTTTTCTGTCAACAATAAAACTAAGATTTTATTTTGGCAAGAAAGTAGGATTTTATATTAGTTCATAACTTGTGAGTTTAGTTCCTTCAAAAGATCATTCTATTAAATATACATCACTTGCCAATGATAATCTATGAGATTAATCACTTTGATATATCCTTTATAATGTTTGATAAGTTCAAAAGGATTTCAAAATACAACCAAAATTCTAACCCTTTGCCATTATCAAAAATTCTACTATAGTTTTATTATTTAAAATATTTTTTTAGGGGCTGGGGAGATGGCTCAGTAGAATAAGCACTTCCATGGCAAGTGCAAGGGCCCGAGTTCAATCCCCAGTTCTGCCAAAAAAAAATCTATCTCTCTATATATCTATATTTATATATATAGATAAATATAGAGATAGGCAGACAGACAAACATGTATATCTATATATATATCTTGAAGTGATCCTCTTGCTTCAGCCTCTGGAGTGTTGGAATTATAGATACATACGTTATTGTGAATATGAAAAGACTACCCAGGGGCTAGGTGAACACAGCCCCTTTTTAAAGGAATCAATTTCCAAATCCACATCTTCACACATTCTTTCCAAAAGCTGATCTTAGAATGCAACCATCTAGAGGAGGCATCAGGTTAGTTCTTTCCACTTCCCACTCAAAACTGATCTCCCACTTTTACAGCATACATATCCTACATCAAATTTATTATAGTGCATCTTTTCAAAGCACAAGAACCTCTACATCAATAAAACAACAATTACAAAAATACACACAAGTATGTGCATGCGCGCGTGCGCACGCACACACACACACACACATATTAGACTGGCCTCTAATCAAATCACAAAAAAACCCAAAGCTCACTCATTCTGGTAAGGGTAAAGTACAACTAAGTAGCAACAAGGTAGTTTGCTCCATACCCAACATATTTCGTATTCAGACATAACACATTATGGTACTGGGCAGCAAGACAGGTGACAAGTTTTGTTTAACGTTCTTATACTTTTTATCCCCTAATTATTGTCAAAGAATGCCTAAGGTACATTATGACTAGCCCCCTGAGAGCAAAGCAATAAAAACCCAGGAGCGGGGCTATTGTGTATCAATGCAACAAACTTATTAAAAAATTCCAAGGTTGAGCTATCCATCTTAGGAAAAAAATTTAGGAATATGAAGATTAATTTTCATATTTCTTTAAATAATAACACATTTCAGGAAAGGTTTTAACTCTGACTAGGTTTTGCTTACATAGTATATATAAACTATATCTAACATTGAGTTACATTGTGGCTCACTCTTTCTAAATTTTTTTTATTTTTAAAGAGTACAAATTAGAATTAAAGCAAAAAATCACAAGTGATACATAATTTCATTTGATAAGGCAATACAAATTTCACAGTATTTGTTGTAATACATAGTGATGTCTTCCAATCAGTTATTCATATTCCCAGATAAATGCATGTAAAATCAGAAAAAAAAAGAAATGTCTAAGAAGAGAAAAAGTAGAAACAATTTAAAAAAGGAGATGAAATAAATTAAAACATTAACTGCTTCTTTCCACAGGCCAGCAGAAATACACAGGACAGTTGTCCAAATCATCCTGCTCACTTGCCTGGCAAGCACAAGGGCCTGAGTTCAATCCCCAGTTCTGCCAAATCATCCTGTTTACAAACATAGATAAATCTCTTTCCCCCACTCCCTCTCTGTTCTTCTCAGCTCAGTAACTCTTTCCTTCTGAATAAGTCCATTCCCTTTTCCCAGTATCTATTGTACCCTTTAGATTCCATTATTCTCTTTCAGGTTCTCACCTGAAAAACAATATGACCTTTGCACATGTAGGTTTGATCTATTTCACTTAAGAGTGTGTTCTCTAGTTGCATCTACTTATCAACAAAAGAATCACATTTTTCCTGTTTTATAGTTGAATAATACTCTACTGTATAAGTGTTAATTTGCATTTCTCAAATGATCAATGATACTGAGCATTTTCATATGATTACTTGCTATTTGTATTTTTTCTGCTGAGAAGTACGTATTCATCTCAGATGCCCAGTTTTGGACTGGGTCTTTGAATTAAGGGGGATCCAAATTTTTTTGTAATTCTTTATACATTCTAGATATAAGGCCTTTGTTGGAAGGACAGTTGGCCATAACTTTTTCCCACTTTGTGGGTTTTCTTTTTACTCAGAGATATGTGTGTATGTGTGTGTGTGTGTGTGCGTGTGTGTGTGGGTCTCACTACACAGTTGCGATGTAGTGATCCTCCTGTTTTCTGCCTCTGTAGTGCTGGGATTACAGGCATGCACCACCATGCCCAAACTCTATCACTGGCTCAGTGCAACTGGGGGGTGGGGCCAGAGCAGTATGCGGTGCCAGGGATCAAACCCTGGCTCCTGTGCTTACCTAAGCAAGCACTTGGTCCACTGAGCTATATCACTGGTCCTAGCAAATTTTTTTTTTAATGTATTTAGTATAGGAGATATAGGGTCTACAGGGTCTTACTACATAGACTGGACTCATAGTAATCCTCCTGTTTTCAGCCTCCCAAGCACTGGGATTACAGACATATGCTACCACACCCAGTCTCAATCAGGTCTCAGCAAGCCCCAGGGGCAGGACTGGCACAGCATGCCAGGGATTGAACCCTGGCTGCTGCACTCTGCCTAAGCAGGTGCTTTAGTCCACTGAGCTATCAGGCCTGCCCTCAGAGATTTTCTTTGAAGTGTAGAAACTTTTCAAAAAGATGAGATCCCAGTTATTGATTCTTTGAAGTATTTCCTGTGCAGTTTGGTTTTTGTTTGTGAACTCTCTGCCTACCCCATGTCTTTAAGATTTCATTTCTACCTACATTTTCCTCTAGAATATTTAGCATTTCTGTTTTAATATTTAAATCTTTGATCCATTTTAACTGTAGCGTTGAGCAGGTGATAGGCATAGGTCTAGTTTTAGCCTTCAGCATGTGGAAAGCCAGTTTTTCTAGCACCATTTATAAATGGGGCTATCTTTCTGCCAGTAAGCATGTTTGGCCCCTTTATCAAAGATACGGTCGCTGAATTTATAGTTGGGGGAGTCTGATCTAATCTGTTCCACTGATCCACAGATCTGTCTCTATGCCAGTACTGTGCCAATTTTTTTTTAACCATGCTGATTTTATCACAGTAGCTTTATAACATGAATGATGTGATGTCTCCTGCTTCTCCTTTGTTTCCTAGGATTGCATTTGATATTCTGTGTCTCTTCTGGTTCCAAATAAATTTGAGGAAAATTTTCTGTAGCTTTGTGAGATATACTAATGGTATTTTTTAAAAATCAGGATTGTATTGAGTCTGTATAACAATTTTGGGAATATGGTCATTTTCACAATGTTGGCTCTTCCTATCCAGAGCATGGAGTATTCTTCCATTTTCTTGAATCTTTTTCAATCTCTTTTCTCAGAACATCATAATTTTCTTTTTTAATTTTTAAATGTATTTTATTACAGGGTCTACATGGTCTCACTACACAAACTGGACTCTCCTGCTTTCAGCCTCCCAAGTGCTGGAGTTACAGGCATCGCCACCACACCCAGTCTCATTCACAGTCAAAGCACAGCCTAGGGGTGAGTCCAGCATGGGGATTGAACCCCAGTCCCTGAACCTGCCTAAACAGGTACTTTAGTCCGCTAAGTTATCTGGCCAACCCAAAATCTTGTTTCTTTTTAGTGTATTTAGTACAGGGTCTACAGGGTCTCACTATACAGACTGGACTCCAGTGATCCAGTCCTGGGATTACAGGCCTGCGCCACCATGTCAAGTCCCACCACACCCAGTCTTATTCCTGTCTCAGCACACCATGGTGGTGGGGCCTGCATGGAGATCAAACCTTGGTTCCTGCATCTGCCTAAACAGGTGCTTTCATCCTCTGAGCTATCTGGCCAGCCCCATAATTTTCATTGTATAAATCTTTTATGTCCTTTGTAAAATTGATTCCTAAGTATTTCATTTTTCTCGAATGTTATTGCGAAAAGCATGGTTTCTCTAATTTCTCTCTCTGTGTTCATTCTTTGTGTAAAAAAATGCTACTGATTTTTGGGAGTTGATTTTGTATCCTGCTATGTTTGCTGCTAAATTTGGAGATTAAATCTACAAGCCTCTTGGTGGTTTTGGGGGGTCCTTTATGCAGAGTGTCATGTCATCTGCAAATGATAATTTCAATACTTTTCTGAACCTTATTTGTGGCCAACTCTTCATAATAATGACTGATTTTGCTAACTAGGTTATAAGATACTTTCTAAAAAAGGAATGAACCAAATGTATTTTAATGAGTTAATGAAAATATATTTAATGTCTGAAATAAAATCATTTTCTAAAAATGTATTATATTGTATTTTCTTTTTTTGTTTTTTTGGTGGAACCAGGGATTGAACTCAGGCCCTTGCACTTGCCAGGGAAGTGCTTATTCCACTGAGCCATCTCCTTGGCCCTCTATATTGTATATTTCAACTAGTATCTATTTTTCATAGAGTTTCTGACTATACTAAGTTTTATTAAACCATAACAGGTTAATAATTATTTGACAAACTTTAGTAAAGGTGTTTTTCGTCTTATTCCCAGAAATTGAGAAAATTAATGATTGTTTCAACAATTTTTTAAAGACATTTCCAAATCTTGTTTCAGTAACACTGAAGAAAGACTTAATCAAGTTAAGAGTCAACAAGAGAGGAAAAATATTTTTATAATAAATCACTGTATAATTTTTGCATATTACTTGGAAGAAATTCATAGACTTGATTGACAGTGCTATAATAAAGAAATTCCTATTCCCATTTATAATTTCTGTCAAGTTTTCACAGCATTTACATCTATAAAAATGTAAATCAATCAATTTAGGCTAAACCTTGCTTATATCTAGCAGTAAGTAATATTTATATGTGTGTAAATGAATAGTCCCACATAGCTCTTAAAAGCATGCATTTCCAATAAAATTGTATTCTTTATGTTTGATAAGTACTTGTAAAAATTTATAATGCATTCATGCAGTTTTGATAGATTGTGTGCTAACAATAACTGTAATACATCAACCTACAAGGAATATTTTAGTATTTTAAAACCTTTTCTCAAGGAAAATTTAGAAAATCTATCAGGAACAAGGCAAGGATATACACTCTTATCAGCTGTATTCAATATAATTCTTGAAATTTTAACTATAATAACTAGGCAAGAGTAAAAATAAAAGGGATACAAGTAGGAAAAAATTATCTTTGCTTATTGATGATTTGACTCTACATGTAGAAGACCTTAAAGAATCTACTAAAAAACTTTGGGTTGATGAACTCAGAAATGTAGCAGGATATAAAATTAACATTAAAAATCAATAATTTTACTATACACAAAAAATGGACTAGCTTAGAAAAAAATCAGGGAAGACAATCCTATTCACAATAGTTTCAAATAAAATAAATTACCTAGACATCAATCTAACCAACATCTACAGTCATTAGGGAATGCAAATCACCCCAATTAGAATGGCTGTCTTGAAGAATACAAAAATACAATATGTTGGTAAGGATGGGAGAAAAAGGGAGGAGCCCTTCTATACTGATGATGAGAATGTAAATTAGTATGCTCACTATAGGAATCAGTGTGGAAATTCCCAAAATAAGCTAAAATAGAAGTACTGTTTGATCCAGCTATACTACTCCCTGATATATACCCAAAACAATTAAAGCCAGCATACTAGGGATTCTGGCACCTTCAGGTTTATGGCAGCACAATTCATACTAGCCATGCTATGGAACCAGCCTAAATGCCCATCAACAGATGAAGAAAATGTGGTACGTATACACACGAGAGTATTCAGTCCAAAGGAAGAACAAAATTCTGTTACTTACAAGAAAATGGATGAGCAGGGGAGATGGCTCAATAGAATAAGCGCTTCCCTGCAAAAGCAAGGGCCTGAGTTCAATCCCAAGTTCCAGAAAAAAAAAAAAAAAAAAAAAACAAGAAAATGGATGAATGTGGAGACTATCAGATTAAACCAAATAAACCAAATAAACTCAGAAAGACAAATATTGCAGCTCTCCCTATTATGTGGAAGCTAAAAAGGATAAGAAAGTAAAAGGGAGATTATTACTACACAGAGGAAGGGAATAAAAGGAAGGGGGGAGGGACGCAAAGGTGGGTAACGGGGGATGACATAAGTAAAATATATTGTACACATTGAAATCCCTTGAAAAACATGAAACCAGGAGGAAAGGTAAGGTAAAGAGGAGATAGAGGGTGAAAATGATCAAAGTATGATTGTGAATGTAGGAATCTCCTAAAATAAAGATAAAACTTAACTCACAAAAAATTTCAGTCTATGTATATACACATACATATACATGTTTGTTTGTTTTTTGGTGGAACCAGGGATTGAACTCAGGCCCTTGCCAGAGAAGCACTTGTTCCACTGAGTCATCTCCCCAGTCCTTACACATATGTGATGTATAAATGACTTACAAGAATAAAAGTATAAGCATAAAATTATGTGAAGGATGTGGAGAAAAACTTTAAAGACAAAATAATATAAAATTTCCAGCAGTTAAAGAATTTATTTTCTTAAAGGAATGATTACATACATCAATTTAAACAGTATTTAGATTCTTTTAAATACATCTGGAAGACATAGTATTGTTTTAGTTTACTTTGGTCTTTAATGCCAATATTTACAATACCAGAATTATATCTTTTGAAGCTACTCTTACACATTTCCACACATCAACCTAAAGTCATGTGAGAAGATACATAATTTTTCAAAGTCACTTTAGGGATAATATAAGAAGAATGTCTTGAAAAACGATATTATGAGCCATAGATACTGCCTCAAAAAATTTTATGGCCTGACTAGAGAGATACATCTAACATACAGTACAGTGTTAGAGGGAAAAAATAGAGAACAATTATAAGCTGGACTTTCTTGAATTAACCAAATGTAAGAAAATCCTCAAACAAGTGAAATTTGAACAAGGCTTTGAAAGATGGTTAGGATTCAGATAAATGCAGAGGAAGAAAGAAATTATTCGAACCAGAAAGGACTATGTGAGGAAAATGAACAAATATACAGAAGCCAGAGATACAGCACTCAAGAAATAGCAAGAACTTTTCATTTATAATTGTAACTTTCCATCTTGTAACCTTGCATAAAAAGTGGCTTATTATTGACTTGGGAATTTTATAATTATCACTGGCAAATAGTGGTAACTTGGAGCTTAGGTTATCTATCTAACTTTCACTGGATTTAATCAGAAACTTTAGTGCCAGAGAAGTTAGCTCAGTGGACTAAGCTCCTGCTTAAGCAAACACAGGGACCAGAGTCTGACACCCAGTACTGCATGTTGTGCCAGCCCCACCCCAGGGCATGATGAACTGGCCACCAAGTTTGGGCATTGTGGCGCATGCCTGTAATCCCAGCACTGGGGAGGCTGAAAATAGGAGGATCGCTATCAGTGCTAGCTGTACACTGAGACCCTGTATTAAATACATAAATTTAAAAGAATATATATATATATATATATTATCACTCCCAAATTTAGCAACAAAATTATATGTGAAATGATATGGACTTAGGCTCTAGATACAAAAGACAGATTAACAAGAATTTGACCAAGTTAATTTTGAAGGATTTTTATTTTTTACATACCAGTACAAAATTAAAACTGAGATGTGCTTAATTTGATAATTACACATCTATTTCTGGATTTTCACAAGCAAGTGGAAAGGGGAGAATATACATTTAACCCCTTAGTGGAATGAAATTTCTTTGGTATCATGGGTGTTTATTAAGTGGAACTGTGACAAGCTACTGAGGATGACTATGAATGAGAACCCTTAGAGGACGAAGTTCACATGAATGAGAACCCTCAGAAGACAAAGTGAAGATACGCCAAGCAACAGACACCATGGAGTCAGACAAAGATGAATGCCTAGAACCCCAGGTTGTACACACTTTGCAGAAACTATCTAGAGAGAGGTTGTAGATTCTGTGGAACCTGCACTGCTCAAATAACACCTTGAAGCAGAATTAGTGAGATCTGTCATAGTTTTAGATAAGACAGCAAACCAAGAGTCAAGACTACCAGATATTAACAATATAAAAGCATGTTTTTAAACTGAAATGCTTCTTAAACTGAACAAATTGTCAAACTTTTATAAAAAATAAAATTGTTGCTAAGTGTCCTTGCAGGTACAGTTTAAGTAAATTAAGTCATTTACTTAAAATTAACTTTTCATAAAAGATAATGTATTTCATCATAAAAAATATGCAGTTGCTGATGAACCAATAAGGTGTAAAAGTAAAGTCTTACTATAATTAAATTTAGATCTAACTTTTATAGAAGTATGAATTTGGAACCTTAACACGAATTTCATTGTCTTGAAAATAATTATACTTAAATAACTTCAAGTAATTGATATTTGGCCTATTTAAAATTTTTTTCATGTTGTTGTAATTTCAAGTTTATATAAAAATTGTAATATGACAAAGAACTCCCATATATCTGTCATCTAGACTCATTAATTGTTAACATTTTGTCCCATTTGTTGTATTTATTCTTTCACTACTTATACACTCATTATTGTCCTGTATTTTAAACCTAGATAAAAAGCCATTGTTGCAGATTGGGTTTCCCAGGGAACAGGTTCTAAGACTGATTTCTCTGTGTTCTGCATTATCTGTGAAGAGAGAGGGTGGCAGGATCCAGCTGCCATGTTGTTGTGAGGCTGCAATGGTTCATCACGGTCATCCTGCCCTGAAGCAAGGGGGGTGGATTGTACCCACAAATCACTGAACACAGTTTCCTCTGGAGTAGGAACGACACTGGGCAAAGAGCTCATCTTTGGTTGTCAGGAATTCCCAGGAAAGAACTCAGCTGAGATCCCCAGCTACCAACCTTCCAGCAGCTGAGTGAATGGGCACCCTTATCTTAGAGTAAGGTTCTGGAAATGTGCCTCAGCACCCACTTCAGACACTACTCAGTGTTTCTGCTCTTTTGTTACTTTAGGTCGCTTCTGAGATGCTTCAAGACAGGAGGGTATGTATGTAAATAGTATTGTAAGTGTAAATTTTTCTTGGGCGAATTTTGAGATTACTAGAAGACAGGTCTTTTTTAAGTAAAAAAAGGATAAAGAACAAGTAAAGACATTTAACTGTATTTTCAAAATTAAATTTGAACTAGGTAAATAAGAAAAAGTGAGAAAGAGCAACTTTTATTACTGGAGATACTTGAAAAGTAGTTAAGGTTACTCCGCACCTTATAATATTTGAGATACAATCACAAATAATATTTGAGATAGGGCTGGGGAGATGGCTCAGTGGAATAAGTGCTTCCCTGGCAAGTTCAAGGCCCTGAGTTCAATCCCCAGTTCCAAAAAAAAATTTTTTTTGAGATACTGTCAATAGTTTTCACTTAAAAATAATGAGTGACAGGTGCTGGGGAGATAGATCAGCAATCTAACCACCTGCCTGGCAAGTGCCAAGGACCCGGGTTCGATTCCTAGTACCACATACCATGCCAGACTCAGGATCCTGGGTGCACTGTGCTGGCCACTGTGCATGGTGGTGCACATTTATAATCCCAGTGCTGGGGAGAATGAGACAGGAGGATCACTAAAGTCTGAGCTGTATAGACCTTGAAACAAATAAATAAAAGATTAAAAAAATAAATAAAAATAACAGGGAACAGAGAAATCCACAAAGTAAATGATCAGCTCCAGAGACAAATAAAATACATCAGTCACAAAAGCAAGTTTAAAATACTCAGAGGCTGATTTCCGGGATCAAGATAGCAGAGAAACTATTAATGCAGAATGCCCAACTCTGGGACTGGTGGGTGGCTGTGCTGTACAGCACACACCTATTGTGCATGAGGCTCAACCTCCAGTGCTCACACACGTGTACCCACACTGTGCACACGCACATTCCCAGAATGCCATACTTAACTAGACTTATTGAGATTTATTTATTTCTGAGGGTATTTATTTTATAATGTTGGGAACTGAACCCAGAGATGGCTTTTTCCTTTTATGAAGTTAAACTAATAAAAAAATTTAATAACAAAAGTCCCACATGGAAGCAGATGTAACTAAAAGTTAAGAGAGAAAAGAACAGAAAAAAGCCTGCCTGAACTGATGAGTTGGTAAGAGCCTGAGATTTCTTATCCAAATCTATATGTCTGGAGAAACAAAAACTGAATAGACATTACTTTTTCTCATGACTGAGAAGATGTGGGAATAATTAAACATAATAAACTAAAAATAAAGAAAACATTAAGTTCAACAGGGTGTAAAATGAAAGCGCTTCAATGGCAGGGTAAGCCACAGTTTCAGGCTACTGCCTCTACTTATTGAACAAGATACAGGACAGTACTTTCTCAACGGGGGAGACATATTTCCAGTCTTGTGATTTTTACTTTTTATATGATGTTTTCTGATCTTAAATTCTACTACAAAAAAAAATTTACTAAAAAGCTAATCAAAAGAGATGGTACTGGCACAAAACCAGACATATAAACCAGGACCCCATACAAGAGGCTCAAGAAACACAGCAAAGTCAAAGCATTCTAAAGAAGACTGCACATGGCCTCAGATGAGATCTCCTATTTCTCCATGTGTAAAAAGTGGTTGAAATAAGAAATAGCCCCTAAACTACAACTTGATTTTAAAAAAAAAGTAGTCTCAGATGAGACATGTTAAAAAAACAAAACAACCAACCCATTCAGTGTATCCTAGCAAATTAAAGTTTATTGTGCTGTAACTCTATTATCTCCTTTACTCATAATAATTCTATAGTTAGGACTACAGTGTCCCTGTTTTACAGAAATGCATTACAGCACATAGGTGTAAGAAACTCATCCAAAATCACACAAGTAGTCAAGATTTCAACCCAGGGCTCAGAGCAGCAGAGCCTGAGCTTGTAACCATTACTCCCCACTGTCTTCAAAATGGAGTGCCCAGTCAAGGTTGCCCAAGCATGAGTAAGATGTAATCAAATAACCTGGCAACTAAACAAACAGGCCCCAGTAGCAAAAAGGGAAATGAGAAGGAGGAAGGAAAAAGAAAGGAAGAAAAGGTGATGTGCAAAGAATGATCACAAACACCAAAGAAAACAGAGCTTTAGAAACAACAGGGAAACTTTTTTAAAATGTATTTGGTACTGGGTCTCACGACTCATCTCAGACTGGTAGTGATCCTCCTGTTTTCAGCCTCCCCAGTGCTGGGATTATAGGTGTGCACCAGCATGCCCAGACTTAGTCACTGGCTCAGCACACACAAGGGTGAGGCCAGAGCTGCATGTAGTGCTGGGGATCGAGCCTCAGTCCCTGGCCTTGCCTAAGCAGGTGCTTAGTCCACTAAGCTATCTTGCTTGCCTTGGGAAATGCTTCACAACATGGTATTTAATAATTTTTCAAGTTATTGTAAGTTACCTGCTGTCATAAAATTAATTTTATAATCATTGCTACTCTATAACGGCATAAGGCTGAGCAGGTTTAAAAATGTTTCTTGTCCTCCTATGTTTCCTCCTTTTATTTAGGAAGTGCTTTGCTTTCCCTATCTCCTGTTTTTCTGTTCAGCCATCTCTTTTTTCATTGGTTAAAGGAATTGTTTATATTTTGTGGATTCTAATCCTATAATTATGGACAAAGGATTTTTGTCACCAGAAAATTTGTGGTGACCTCCAGTCTTGTGATCTTTACTTTTTATATTATGTTTTCTGATCTTAAATTCTACTACCAAGAAAAAAAATTACTAAAAATCTAATCAAAAGAGGTGGTACTGGCACAAAACCAGACATATAAACCAGAATCAGAACAGAATCTAGAAATAAATAAACATACTTTACAGTCAACAAAAGTACCAAGAACACACTGTGGAGAAAAGATAGTCTCTTCCATAAATGGTGCTGGGACAACTAGTTCCACATGCAGAAGAATAAGTTGGATTCTTATTTCATTCCACATGCAAAAGTCAACTAAAGAGCCAGGCATGGTGGCGCAGGCCTGTAATCCCAGCACTTGGGAGGCTGAGACAGGAGGATTGTTGTGAGTTTGAGCCCAGCCTGAGCTACAAAGTGAGCTTAAGGCCAGCCTGAACTGCATAGTGAGACCCTGTCTCAAAAAGAAAAAAAAAAAGTCAACTAAAAATTAACTGGAAGGGGTCTGGGGAGATGGCTCAGTAGAATAAGCACTTCTCTGGCAAGCACTAGGTCCTGAGTTCAATCCCTGGTACCACCAAAAAACAAAAAGAAAGACTAAAAATTAACTAGAAGACTAGAAAACCTAGGGGGAAAACCTTGGTATTGGTCTAGAGAAAACAACAAGCAACAAAAATTTTAGTTAAGCTGTATTAGTTTTCTATTGCTGCTATAAGAAATTACCAAAAATGTAGTGGCTTAAAACACCACTCATTTAATATCTCACAATTCTACAGAAGTTGGAAAGTTGGAAGTCTAAGTATATTGACTGAGCTTTCAGGTTCTGAGCCTCACACAGCCAAAGTCAGGGTGTTGGTCATGGGTTTTTATCTAATTACTGGGAAAAAATCCACTCCATAGTGGTTCAGGCCACTGGCATAACTGAGCTTCTTGCAGTTGTAGGCCTGAGGTTACCATTTCCTTGCTTGCTGGCAGCCAGGGTCCATTGTCAGCACTTGCATTCTTTATCCTTTCATTTTCAAGCCAGTAATGATGCATCAAATCCTTCCCACACATGGAATCTCTCTCTTCTACTTCTACTTGGCAAAACACTGATTGTAAGGGTTCATGTGGCTAGATTAATCTCACCTACTCTCTTTTTTTGTCATGTAATAATCATGGAAAAGATAGTTCATCACCTTCACAGGCTCTACCTACATTCAAAGGGAAGAGGATTAAAGTCACTGGGGCTTCCTCTAGAATTATCTCTGTCTCAGCATTCAAACTTGTAAAAACTTTCATTTTGATAGTTTGCCTTTTACAGGGCTAGGGCTATAGTTCAATGGTAGAGTACTCGCCTACCAGATATGAGGCTCTGGGATCATTCCCTAACAATGCAAAAAAGATTTTAAGTTTGTACTTGTTTTGTTATGTTTTAAAAAAATCTTTCCCTACTCCAATGTTAAAAAAACATTGAGTTTTCTTTTAAATATGTTCAAGCTTTGCTTTTAAATTCTTAAGACAGTGTGTGTGTATGTGTGTGTGTGTGTGTGTGTGTGTGTGTGTGTGTTAGAAACCTAATTTCTTTTTAACAATATGATAAAATGATTTTATGATTTTCCTGGATTAAATATTGATCAGTTCACCTTTTCCTAACAATCTGAAATGCCATCTATGTCATTTACAGAGATTCCATAGTTATGAAGGTCTTTTTTTCTAGGCACTATGAATTGTTTCACTGGCCCATGAACTTAATGACTCTGTATCAATACCACATTGATTACCACAGATTTATATAGTCTTAGTATTAGAGAAAGTTGAGACCTTCACCTTATTGTTCTTCAGAAATGCTTCTGGCTATTCTTGACCTTTGGATTCCTCTAAATAAATTTTCTTATCAACCCATCAAATTCAATTTAAAAATCCTTTTGGTTTTGATTATAATTGTACTGAATCAGTAGTTCTCAACTAGGAGTAATTTTGGTCCCCAGGGGATGTCTGCAGACACTTCTTAGTCTCACAACAGGAAAGGATGTGTGCTGATAACATCCAGAGGATTGAGGTCATAGCTTTCATGACAGTCACTGCCTCTCAGAAAGAGGCCTATCTCTATGCTCAGAGAAGCTCAGTAGTAATTGTGGCTTTTGTCAATCAAGAAGCAATTATCCTTCAGCTCATCTCTTTCTTTAGACATCTAAAGCATCCAAACAAAAGCCACCCAAGCTATGTACCAGAATTAAAACTTGGGGGGAACATCCAAGAATAGACAAAAACAAGTGGCAATGTGTATATAAAACCTTTTTCAAAGTATCTTTTTACTCTTGCAAATTTACCATGTAAAAGCAAGGCACAGCTGTATCAGCACTAGATCCTAAAGCCTGAAAATCAGATTTCTAGCAATGCATTCAATTTTATATTTCACTATAACTAAACAAAATAGAAACATCTTTAAATTCCTTCTGATGGAAATTTACCTGTGAGATAGCATCACTTGCCTCTATTTTCTCCAACTCGAATTTTGGAGTCATTTTCAATTTCTCCCTTTCTTTTCCAATATATTTCCACTACCCATTGCCTCTCTATATGCTATGGTATCTTTAAACATTACTGTTTCCTCATTTTTGCAGTCATAGAGCAGGGTCTGGATGCTGGATTGAAAGATCTCTAGCTTACAAAGTTTCCCTTCAATTTGTGTTTCCTTCATTTTACAGCAGTAAGAATTATCTTCCACCAACAGCTGTTTTCACTAATAAGAAAGCTAAGTTCTGTGACTAAGCTAAACATTCCTTCTGTTCTTCAAGACCAACGGTGGTACCGTGGCCATATCAAAATGAAATTTAAAATACTATTTATTATTTCCTTTATGAATTGCTTTACAAACATTCAACTATCTACCCATATTTTTTTATTTTATTCCAGTTAGTCAAATAATTGCATATTACCATGCTTAATTTCTTTTTGTTTGTATTCTTTCCCACTATGGTAGGGACTATTTGTTGTCTCCTATTTTATTTTCTCTTTTTTCCTTAACAGAGAATGTAATAGTAATAGAAAAACTTTCATCTGAGCACAGCTACCCAGTGTAAAGGTGTCATCTCAGCCTCCCTTGCAGCTAAGAGTGTGCATGTGACTAAATGCTAAACAATAAGTGAACTCAAATGTTATGTGCCAGTAGACAATTTTTCCTCAGAGGGTGGGAATGGGGTGGGATAATTCAAGTGGGCTGTGTTTACTCTGCATTTTTTCTATTACTATTACATTCTCATAAGGAGCAAACAACCTATACACATGTGTGGTTCACAATAGGCTTCTCACTTGTCTAAGAATCTGAAGCCACTGATTAGACAGGAGGTGGAGTTCAAGTGGAAATGCAAATAAGAGTTGCAGTACTGGCTCTACTAGCTTGCTGGCCCACAGCTGATCTCCTGCTGTGCAACCCAGTTTCTAATAGGCCATGGGCTTGTACCGGTCAGTGGCCAGAGAGTTGGGAACTCCAGATATAAGCAACTTAGTAAGTATTGTTCAAGGGAAGAGGCACACATGTTCAACCTTTCCTATGGCTGCTATGCAGACTTGATGTCTGAAGCCCAAGCAGCTATGAATCAAGAAGTGGAGGTGAATCATGAAGTGAAAATTGAAAGCTGAGTTTGGTACAGGAACAAGACACAGATCCCTGGAGACCCTAACATAGTACAGTCTTATCAGTGCTGGAATACCTAGTCTGGATTTGTTAGAAGATAGAAATAAATTCTTCTGTGTTTAAGCTGTTAAGATTTTGTCACTCCACTATTGTCACTCATGGACACATCTATTTCTTTATTTTTTCTTTTCTTTTTAAGACAGGGTCTCAAAGTTTTAAACTGACCTTAAACTTATGTTTCTCAGGCTGGCCTTGAACTCATGGAGATCCTTCTGCCTCAGTCTCCTAAGTGCTGGATTACAGGTGTATACCACCACACCTGGCTGGACACATCTATGTTTAACCTATATACCTATCTCTGAGTATTCACTTGCTATTTCTCCTGTCCTATGAAGACTGCTCCTCCAAATTTATTTTCTTATCTCTTCCACCTCCTCAAACTGTCAGTTTTCTTTAAAAACACCTACAAAAGAATGCTTAGTACCGCTAAATTTACTTAATCCAGTTACTCTTTTTTGAACACAAACACACATATAAACAATGTATAAATGACCAAAATGTTCTTTGAACAGCTTTTTGTGAAACAGACTTGAAAGTATGCTATACATCTTATGATATAACCTCTAGGGGAGCAGAAATACACCCAATTTGCTTACCACGCCTAGAATGATATCTGACAGATAGTAAGTAGTACTCAATATGTATTTGTGGTATTAACTAAATTGTAATGAAACCTTGTGATTTTTATACAAAGTAGTCAAGTCATTAATTGGTGGTGCACACTTGGAGGCTGAGGCATGAGGATTGTATTTGAGGCCAGCCTGGGCAATGAAGAGAGCTTCATGGACAGCCTGAACTGCAGTGAAAGTCTCTCTCAAACACAAACACACACACACACACACACACACACACACGTCATTCAGAAACAACTTTGAGATTTCATTTTACCCCAGTCAGAACAGCTACCATCAAAAAAGAAAAAAATAATAATAAATAAGGAAAAGAAGTAAAGCAAAATGCATTAGTAATGTAGACCAATACAAGTATAAAAATCAGTATGCAGATTCCTCAAAAAAGCTGAAAACAGAAATTCTATCTGATCCAGTTACACTTCTCTTATATTCCCAAAAGAATTAAAGACATTGTACCCTACTGACACATGCATACCCATGTTTATAGCAGCAAATGTCACAAAAGCTACACTCTGGACACAGACTAAATGCCCATCAATAGATGAATGGATAAAGAAAACATGGCATATATACACAATGGAATATTAGCCAAAATAAAAAATAAAATTATGTTATCTATAGGAAAATAGATCTTGAAACCATCATACTAAACAAAATAAGGCAAGAGTTAAATATCACATTTTCTCTTCTATGAGAAAATAGAAATATTAATAAAGGAGATGATAGGAACCTGAAAGGTATTCTTAGTGACAGGAAAGGATATCAAGGGGATGAGAAAAGAAGGAGAGAGGAGTAAAGGAATTGAAAATGATTGATATATGTTATATATGTGTACAATTTCCCAAAATGAACATCACATTCTGTATCACCTATGTACTAATAATTTTATTTTTAAAAAGAAACTCCCACTTTAAAAAAAATTTAGAGCTCAAGCTAGTGAAAAGCATGTGTCACAAATCTGGGGAAATATTTTTTGATAAAAAGCTCCATGATCTATGATGATAAAGCAATAAACTAGTTTCATCTATGACGCAGACAACAGCTCAGAGATGAGTTACTTCTCTATGGATTTAGAGGCTCATTTCCTATGCTCCCAATGGCTTGTGCTACGTCTGTCCCCCTTAGAACAGGTGCCCTCTGTTCTTCTGCTGAACAACTGCTCCCTCACTGCACTGATGCCTACTTATACAGTCGCTTCTTCCAAAAGGCCTCTCATTGTTTGCAGTAAAACAAAGCTATTCCTGTTGCTTGTCCCTGACCTTGCTTTTCCTTTTTACTGTACTTACTTATATCTGACATGTTCTACATCTTTGTATTTTGTACTTTTATGCTCATTTTGTTAATATCTATTTCCCTCACTAAATGTTAGTTCTGTGATGAGAATTACTTCCCTCACTGGGAGAACTCTATACTGCTTCTGTACATCCAAATTTCAGGTAACAAATCATGTGTTTAACAGTGAAAGAAGAGGAAAAATGGGATAAGAAATGGAAAGAAGCTCAATAAAGGCAACAAATAGCAAAATGGAGGAAGAAAAATCTAGGTGAGTCACAGTGTTATTTTATGCAGTATTACGGTTGATACTTGTGTCAACTTGAGAAATCTATAAGCTTAACTAAGTAACTCAGGAGTTCTACATCCCAGGGTGTAGAGGACACCTCCATGCAACTCTAGGATGTTCATTGTGTCAGCTTGGGAAGCTTAGAAGGTTAACTAAATGATTCAGCAGGGGGCTAGAACCTTCCCTTTATAAGCAGCTTCATCCTCTGCAAGAGAAGGGCATGGAGATGGTGTGAGTGGTACACCCACCCTGGGAGGAAGCAGCCTGCTCACAATATATGGGTGGAAAAGAGGTGTGTCCCTCTCTCCCCCACACCCTTCTTGCTCTTGCTGCTTTTGCTGTCCTCTGCTGCCTTACCCTGTGCCACACCACCCTGCCTTGGAGCCAGCTGATTACAACTGAAACTTCCACAACTTGTGAGCTAAATAAACCTTTCCTTCCTTAATGTTGGGTGTCAGGTATTTTGTCTCAGCAACAATCTGTATCAAGGATTTCATGAGAAATTTTCTGAATGAGTAATTGTTTGTTTTGGAGATTTGCAGAAGCATTTGGATGATAGCTACTATTATAATTACAGTGGCCACCTCTTTTAATGTCTTATAAAGGGAATGAACATTTAAAAATTCTTGACCAAAAAGAGTACCTGCATGATTTTTAGAAGAATTGGCTTGAGTTGCTGTCACTATATTTTTAATTTCCCACACTTATTTGATATTTGATATTCTTATTGAACACCTATAGGTCTTTTAGTCCCCATACCACTCCAGTACAACTCAGAACATTGTGCATACTACTCAAGAGCCCTACCATTGAACTATATTCCCAGCCTTTTATCCTTTAAGACAGAGTCTTAGCTAAATTTCCCAGACTAACAATAAGCTTGCAATCATCCTGGCTCAATCTCCTGAGTAGTGGTACATTATGGGCATGCACCACTTTGCCCAACTCTTTCAGGTTCTTGTTTAACAGATATCTTAGTTTACTTGGGGTACTAATACCAAACAACCACAAACTGAGTGATGTATAAGCAATGAAAACTTATTTCTCACAGTTCTAGAGGCTGGGAGTCTACTATCAGGTAGCAGCATAGTCAGGTGCTGGTCTCTTAGGGGCTACAGATGGCTCACCTTGCTCTGTACCCTCTTCCACAGAAACACAACAGGAGAGAGGTCTCTTTCCAGGGTCTCTTTCACAAGGGTACTAATCTCATTCATAAGCATTCCCCCCCCCCCAATGACTTAATCATTCCCAAATACCATCACACTGGGGATTAAGGCTTCATCATATGAACTTTAGGCCAACACAAACACTTGGTCCGTAACATTAGATCTAGAAAATAAAAGACAGGAAGCAAGCTTCTAACACCATTTACAACCCAATTATTTCTGTTGTGCCCATCACTTACGGCACCAGGTTAGAAAGGTTATTTGAAGAGATTCTATTCAATGGATATTTAAATCATATTTCTTAATTGTTTTTGCTCACTTAAATTGTCCACTCTTTATGTACAACTTATGAATAGGATTTATGCTAAAGAATTCAGGGCAAAATGACATTAGTGTTTTAGCAAATCTGGTTAAAAATAATTCCATTTTTGTGTTGGTTTCTATTATAACCTTATAAATAAGCATCCTTTTAAAAAACTTGAATTCAGATTTGAAGTTTTAAGTGAAGGGAAAGGTATAAAGTATGTTCTATAAATTCTAAATAAATGTTAGAATTTTGAGTCACATTTAAGAAAATTTAAATTTCCTGATTTGTAGGATCAAACAGATCCCAGGTACACATAACCAGACTACTGCATTCGGCAAACTGCACTTTCACATGCCAGTTATAAGTAAAATATTAATTCCATCCTGAAAATAGTTAAAAATTTTCTACTGTATATTCTTTGTTCTCTATAGTATCAAGTATAATCTACTAGTAGTACTAATATGGTATTAATAATTTGGTCCTAAAATCTAACATGTTACATTTTTACACATGTTCTTAAATAATGCCTATTGTGTTTTAGGCCACAGTACCTTCTACACACCTTTACTATGTAGCCCAGCAACCTTACAAAGCTTTTGGCTCTTTTCTGAAGCAGAACTTTCTGGTGTGGGGGCAGAAGCACATGCTGTCGGCGAGTTACCTGTACCAGATATTCTTTTGGGAAATGTCATGGAGTAGGAGGTACGCCGTCTAGTTCGACATGCCACATCCCTCTCTTTACACAGCAATTGTTCATCCATCAGCAATGTTATAACTTGCTTAGACTTTTCTCGGATATAATAGCCTGAAAAAATATGAATTTTCTTAGGAAAGGAAATACTAAGTCTATAGTTCATTTCTAAAATAAAAATGTGACCAAAGTGAAAAAAAATAACTTATAGCAAATAAAAAACTGGAAACAAATATATTCCCTTTCATATACTTTAAGGATAAACCAAGTATATATTATCAGAAAAAAGAAGATAATTTTGCAAAGCCCAGGGCAGTGAGAGCCAAGCAGAAGTAGAACTACCACATTCATTTGTCCAGAGAAGCCACAACCCCTCCCAGAGGCCCTGAACACAGACCTGCACCTCAGACTCGGCTAGCCCTGCCTTCGGATGCTCACAGCACTCTACATTTGCCTTTCATAGCACTTCCACAGTCTGTAACTGTTCACTGAAGAAAGAAACATCCTTATCCTCCATTAGACTACAACTTCCATGAAACAAAACTACATGTGTTTAAGAGACACTTACAAAAAGTCTGTAAAATAAATGACTGTCCTGAGGAAATACTTTCCAAATGCTGGGGAGGAAACTTTGAGTTTACAATGGAACATCATGTAAAGAGATTTGGAAATACGATAAATTTAATGATCCTGAGCACTGAGATACATCACTAAGAAAGACAAATACAGTAAGATCTTTAGAAAAAACACGTATTAGCCTTCAAATAATTATAAAACATCTTAATATTCCTGTTTCTACTCCTGACCCAGTCTACCTGCTCTACCAAAATCTACTCTATTATTTTCTTAGTGAATGCTACCTCCATTCTATATTACAAATATGAAAATATACTGCCTCCAACTTGGTTTCTAATTCTAATGTTTATGTCCCTAAATGTCTTCTATTTTTTTTTTTTTTTTTTTTTTTTTTTTTGGTGGAACCAGGGATTGAACTCATGGCCTTGCGCTTGCCAGGGAAGCGCTTATTCTACTGAGCCATCTCCCTGGCCCTCCTAAATGTCTTCTAAATCCATCCTCTCCCTCTCTACCATCCTCAGTAAAGACCCTGAAAGCCCTTTATTGCCTGTGGATGCTAAGCTAATCTCCCTTCGAATCTACCTTCC
>PVKA01022914.1:0-36397 GCA_004027165.1 Ctenomys sociabilis | reverse complement strand
TCTATTTCTCTCCCTTCTTCCCTTTTTCCTTCCCTCCCTTCCTTACCTCCCTCTATTTCTCTCTTCCTTCCCTCCTTCCTTATTTTCTTCCTTCCCTTTCCCCCTCCCTCCTTTTCTCCCTTCTCACTTCCCTTCTTCCTTCTTTCTAACAGAAGATGTCACACTATGACCTTGAATGATAGCAGTTAGTTTGAGGACATGACGTAGTGTGTGACAATGAGCTTCCAGATGCTGAGCCGAGTCACAGTCGTGGTCCTGGGTCCTGGGCTGAGCTGGCCTTCTTCCCTTGTTAGCTCCTGTGGCTGAGCCTTTTGCTGCTAAGCTGACATCTAGGCACCAGCAGAACAGAGCCCAGGACCTCTGTAGGTGAGCAGGGTGATGTAAAGAAGACTGAGAAGCAAAGAGTTAACTCCTCCCCTCAGATTGCCACACTTGGAGGTCACTTTTCCTCTCAGGAAAGAGTGGGTGGCAGTGGAGAGGGGCCAGGTGCCATGTGCTATGAGTTATAAACACTTCTCTTGGTGAAAGGAAGTATCAGAAGTGGGAACTGCATTCCCCTTGGATTGCAAACCAACACTGACATAAAGGATGCTCTGAGGGAGGGTAGCCAGGAGACAGAGTGGGTGTTGGAAGGCTATGCTGGGCAGTTTTCTTTCTGCTCTCTTCCTGGAGTACATTGTGATAAACATTTGACAACTTTAAAATGATTCATTGCTAGTTTTTGCCACTAGTAGCTGAGGATCTTGTGGCTGGGTGCCATCCTCGCAATGTGCTCCACCCTCTCGGGTCTCAGCGGGCTGTGCGTGAGCCAGGTGCATCACCAGTTGCCTCAGTGACCTTCCAGGTTCTTTATGTGAATCAAAACTTAGCTCTGTTATGAAAATCTTACAGACTAGAGACTGTTCCAGTGATGGCCAGGATGGCAGCTATCCAACCCTGGACACTTTCTTCTTGGTAGACCCTTCCACTGATGTGTCTCTGGCAGAGAACCTGGCCTCTGATGCACTGCGATGTCCCGGAGAAGGCCCTGCATGGCCACAGACCTGCTCCCTTCTTCTTCCTACTGATGCCTAGCCTCTGGCTTTGGTAACAGGCAGAAGCCTGCCCAGGTACAATCCAAAAGAAAGCAAATGACAGGTGTTAGAAATTTTCTATACCTTGTTCTCAGAAGTGGCACAACTGAAGAGATCTTAAGACTTAGTGGTTAACTTTCTCTGAAAGCTGGTCCACATGGGAACATGCCGTGAGACACAAAAGGCTGAGCAAATATTAGACAAATATCGCTTTTCTGCGCTGCCCACTCTGCTAGCACTGGATGGATTGACTTTTCAAACATGGTAAGAGTGAACCAGCCAGCCTGGATTCAAGATCAACATCCCTTGTCTTTCTTTTCTATCCTTCCCTCTTTTTCTCATTTGTAGAGTAAATGTATACAAAATATTTAACTAAAATAGAAGCACCCAGAAAAGCAAGCTGTGCAAATAATATCCACAGCCATTCTGTGCCCTGTGTAGGTGGCTCTGGTCTCCGTGGTTGTGTGGCCGGCAAGCTGTGCTGGACCCAGTGTTGGCTGTGGCCCAGGGACAATGGGGGAGAGCTCAGGCACTGCTCTGACTCTAAGAAGATCATGATATCCATAATTCTCCTATTCCTGTAGCCCCTGGAGAGATGGAAGAAGGTAGGCAAGATGCTAAACTTTGGGGACACCAGAGGCCACAGCTACCCACTTTCTCAAGAAAGAGAAAGGTATCTATGAGTGGAATTCCTTTAGCTGGGAAAAGATGTTTTCTGGTGACTCCCATGTGAACCGGACATAAAGGGAATGAATACAGCTCTGTAGTTGTTTGAGAGGTGCAGGAGAATGAAGTGAGCAAGAAAGGCTGGGAGTCAACGTACAGCCTCCAAGTGACAGGAAGTTCGCCTTGCAGTAGGGAAGTGATAGAGGCGGTCACTCATGGTCTCTATCTGCTGAAATCCAGTCCTAAGAATTCATAGTAAGATGAGGGTATGGCTCTTTATCAACAGGTGAGGAAACAAGGCCTGGAGAGGTGAAGGAGCTTTCCTGTTGTCAGACGGGAAAGCAGTGATGAGTTGGCATTACAGGCTTGTCCTGAGTTGTAGCCCGCCTGGCCAGGCCTTCATCTCCCATGCCTTCTGGACTCAGCTCTGTCTCTGGCTAGCATTCCCCAAGTAGATTAGTAGCTAGGCCAGGAGCTTACCTGTTGTTTGACTTGGAGCATTACTTGTCTGGCTCTGAGTTTTGCTGGATGTCGTCCAGTGCACAGACATCTCATGTACAAAGCTAAGACACTGGCTACTTCTGCCTTGTTCCTCCAGGCCCTCAGTCCTGTCCCAGTCTCTTCTCTTTTCTTTCTGCCTAGGGAAAATGTCCCCACACACTTTTCAGATGAGTCTGTTTTATTAGGATAAAACAGGTAGAAGGAGGATGTTCTCGTTGCTGCGGGCCCCGTTGATGGTGGCCACCAAGATCTGACATTCTCATTTTTCCTGCTGAGGGAAGAGGGCTTTTTATCTTGTCTCTGGAAGAGGGAATGACAGGAAAGCCACAGTAGCCAGGGCTGGGAGACAGGCTGTGGTTTCTCATCATTAGAAAAATTAAAGTATACAGACAGAAATGTGGTTTTGCTTCATAACTGTATCCTGTCAACTAAATATTTCATTTAGACCTAATGCCTGAGCCAAATGAGAATCTCGAGCAAAACTGCACTATTAGAATACACTTAATTATTGATTCAGCCAGGCAAAAAATAAAAAATAAAGAAACCGGGTGGTACTCTAATTTCTCTTATCAAGCATCTCAAGTGCTAATATGCACTTGAACAGCTGCTATTATCCTGGGGAGCCATTGCCTTCAGCTGCAAAATGTACAACTTCACACCAGCCACATGGAGCCAGGCTGAAAGCAACAAGGGAGCTGCTTCCTCTCCCCAGCCCAGGGAGGGTGGAGGGCTGGGCAGAAGCTCCGTGGCTGACACTGAGAGAGGAGCCTCCCCAGACCCCCCTCTCTTTTCTCTGTTTCTGTCTCTCTCTCTATTTTTCTCTTTCTCTGTCTCTCTCTCTATCTCTGTTTCTGTCTCTGTCTCTCTCTCTCTCTTTCTCTCTGTCTCTGTCTTTCTCTGACTCTGTGTCTCTGTCTCTCTCTTCTCTGTCTCTCCTTCTGCCTCTCTTTCTCTCTCTCTCTCTGTCTCTCTCTCTTTGTCTCTCTCTGTCTCTGTCTGTCTGTCTGTCTCTCTCTCTCTCTCTCTCTCTCTCTCTTTGTCTCTCTCTGTCTCTGTCTGTCTGTCTGTCTCTGTCTCTCTCTCTCTCTCTCTCTCTCTCTCTCTCTCTCTCTCTCTCTCTCTCAATGGAGTCATGTCATTGTATGTCTGAAAGGTACTAGGTTGTTACATATATTCCTAACCAGGACATTTTGAATATTCCCAATTCCCAGAATATAATTTTTGTGCTATCCTATATTTCTCCTCTTTAAAAAACTAAAGATAATTAACCTAGTACTATAAAGGATCTAGGAATTCTCTGCATCATCCTTTTTATGTATACAGACCAAGCTACTATGGTTCTAGAAACTGAGGATTCATAGTTGCATCTAGAAGAATAAGTGCTTTGAGCAAAGAAAGAAAGTAGAGAAATTCCAGGTGTAGAGAAACACTGATAACAAGGTATGTGCACTGGGGGTTAATAGCCTGATCGTATAATGCATTTCAGGAAAACAATGTTTGAATGTCAGACACAAAATTTGAAAATGCAACTTTGTTTTATGCTAGTTTTGCTATCCATATTCACCTGCTCATCATTACACTTACCAAGACACTCTTCCAGTTATCTGTTTTGTCATTTCATCTTTCCACTAATCCATCCATCCACCCATCCATCCTTCCAGTACCTATCTATCCATTACAGCCATCCTTTCATTACCTAGCCCATGAAGGCAGCAATTCTTCTATTATGCATGCATCCATGTGCTAATCCATCCACCCTTCTATTATCTGTCCATCCACCCATGCATTTGCGCAGCATCTGGCTATTCATGTATAGCCATCTTTATATTTTTTTATCCAATCATCTATTCCTCCATCCATCTTTCTGCCCAGAAACTGTGAGTAAGCTCCAAGCATGAGTGAGATATTGCAAAGTTAAAGGGCTCGTGTGGAATGTTGTGCTAAGACCAGTCTCCCCATAAGCCTAGAAGGAAGGTCTGGCCTTCAGAGTCACCTCATGGAATGCAAATATTTATTTTTGTGATCCATGGGCACTCAGTGAGATATTTATGACCAAAACTGATGAAACTCTGAAGTTTTCTGAACACAGGTGAAAGAATGAACAGGTTTACGGGGGCTCCCTAGGCCACCCTGTGCCTTCTCTCTTTCAAGTCCTACCACCTAATCAAAACAGTGTCCTTAATGACCCACAGTGGTGTTGATCCGTGTATCTATGGGTCAGTCATCAAGGAGGCCTATTGGCTCAGGGCTGAAATTCCTCTACAAATCAGGCCACATTGGTCTCCCTCTTCCTTTGTGTTCATAGCTGCTTCAGTCTGGATTGAAGTGCTCTTGCTTCTGTGTACACAAACCATCTGACTTCAAGCCCTTCTACAAGTCCTCCTATACTTGCTTCACTGTTTTTTCTTCATTAAATTTTCATTGCAGTCAGTTAGCACCAGACCACTTGCGTGTGGACAGCCATGTAGGCCACGTAGCACTGGTCAGTGTTCTTTCATAGCTTACAAGCATTACTGTGAAGTCTCTAACAACATTGGAAACTCCCCAAGGTGCAGACTGGGCCTAGTTCCCATCTTGTACCCTTTTTCCGCAGCTCCTGCAGATGCCAAGTTCCCCATTCCAGTTAAACAATTCCTTCCTGCTGAATTTTAAACCTTATGGATCTTACTCTTGCCATGGGAAAGGCTGACAGTTGGTTTCCTTCCTTTACTGGTCATTTCAAAACATGAAGCCAGCCAAGTGGGGTGGCTCATACCTGTGCTCCCAGCCCTCTGGGAGGCTGAGGCAGGAGAGTTCCAGCTGGCAGCAGCTTGGGAAACTTAGAAACTTAGCAAGATCCTGTGTCAAAATAGGAAAAGGTTTTAATAGAGTTGGAAATGTAGCTCAGTGTGAAGGCTCTGGGTTCAATCCCTGCTATCACACACACACACACACACACACACAAAAAAAAAAACAAAAAACAAGCAAACAAAAACAAAAAATAGGCAGCCTAAGCCAAAAATCCTTTCAGCCCTTTCTTTCTTCTAAGTAATTTCCCTTTGCTCTGCCCTCCAAACACACTAGACTTTTCTTATTGTCCCTTGCTGTCCTGTCTATTATTCTTCAAACAGAGTCAAGACAGGACAAGGTGTCTGAAGGGACACTGGCCACGCACACCATCCGTGTCCAATTTGAAGAGCATTGCAGCTGTTGTGAGACTGGGAGGCCCACTGGCCAGGTGCTGCTGAGGATGATCACACAGACCTGCACAGGAGGGGGGAGGGGTCAAGGAGACAGATTCTGCCTTTCACAAGGACTGATGTGTAGGGAGACAGCTTCTCTTTGGTAATCCCCTCTGCCTGTCACTGGACAGGCCTGTGATCACCCGCTTTGCCCTGACACTCACCTTGGATGCCTGGGAGAGCACCGCAGCTTTTTTGTGTACTGATGTGAACAAAAAATGCCCACAGAGGCCTGAGGGAGGCACAGAGCACCTGGCAGTTTGTGGTGCTAAAGAAAGCAACATTGGAGAGTGAGAGGATAGAAAATAGGAAATCAATGGCGTGTGAAGACTGGGAAGGGCGATTAGGCCAGGGAGCCTGGTGCTTGCCTGTGGCTGGTTGGTCAGTGTGAGCTGTGGCCTGGATCTGTGTTCGCTCTTCTCCTGGAAGACATGCTGAAACCCCTCCCATTTCCAAATTATGAAGAGAAATGATGGGGTCACTTACAGTTATGGAATGTGGTTGGTTGATTTATTTCAAAAGTCTCTCAATTTTTTCCCTTCCTGCAGCATGTCAGTTGGCCTGTGACCTTATAGCTCCTCTCAGCATAAAGAGGAGTCTGTTTTTCTTCCCATTATATCTGGACCGATTTTCAGAAATGATAGCGTGTGTGCCAAGCCTAGAATCTAAGAGTGTTTGAGTTCTACTCTCCTACAGAAAGTGTAAAAAGCTCGAGGTATCCTCCTAGGTGATACATGGCTCAATCCCTCTGCTGTGACATCTAATCAGCAGGGCCAAGTTCAGCCATCCTGGACCAACCAGCTTGCAGCCTACACTCCAGCTGAGCAGGGTTACACAAGCGAGTCCAGTCAAAACCAGCCAATCCTGGCCTACATCAGCATAACTTCCAGCAGACTTTCAAGTTTGAATTAGTAACTGCTAATTGCTGCCATTGGGTTAGGGAACAGTTTGCTATGTGGCAGTTGTTATGTGATGCAGAAATTGGTAATGTAGGAGAAAGAAGTGTTGTACCTGTCATCAATCAGATCTTGAGTGTCTCTCAAAGGTTCATGTGTTGAAGACCTGGTCTCCAGTGCTGTTGGAAGGTGGTAGAACTCTTAGGAGAAGGGACGAGTAGAAGGAACTCGGATTGCTCAGATGAGCCCTCGAAAGGGAGCGTGTGACCGTGCCTCCTTCCTGCCTTTGCTGCCCAGCCACTGTGAGGCAAGCAGCTTCCTGTGCCAGGTACTCCCACCCTGCTGCACACTGCCACTCAAAGCCCAGAGCAGCAAGGCCAACTAGCTGTGGGCTGAAGGTGCCAAAACTGAGCTAAAGCCAACTTTTCCTTCTTATAACAGGTTATCACAGATACAGAAATGTGGTTATGCTGACAGAATGTTGGCTGACAGTGTACTGGAACTCAAAGGTAGTAGGATGAATCTGGACCTTTATTGCAGACAAGGCTCTCCATAAGCTAGTCTTCTTTTAACTCTTTTTGCCATGAATACACATCTAACTTTCCCCTACATGCACACACACACACACACACACACACACACACACACACACACACACACACACACGCATGCATGCACGCACACAGCTAGAGTCTCTGAATTCCGCTATCTTTCTTTTCTGGGTATTGTCTCCATTTCTCTTGCCTGGCTGATTCCTACTTACTCCTTAGCCTTTGGGCTTGGATGTCTCTTCCATCTCCCATTACTCTATGTCTGCTTTTTAGTTATCTCTAGTGATGCATCTCTATCGCTTGCCCCATTATATTCTAATGGGTGATGTTCTTCCAAAGATTGTCCTCTTGTTCAAAATATACTAATGCCTGGATCTGAAACACTAAATCCCACACATGCATATTTTAAAGAACTCAGATAATTCTAATGGATAATCAAGGCTGACCCAAGCAGATCTAGTCTTTTAAGGCAGAGAAATGTGTGTGTGTATGTGTGTGCATGTGTGTGTGTGTGTGTGGTGTGGGTGTGGTATGTTGTATGTGTGCTTGTGCTTTTTCTCAACTCTGTCACTACTTTCCTTTTCTCAGCTCTGCTTTTTTTTTTTTTGGTTGAGGAAAAAACTTTATTGGATAGAAAAGCTTCTGTCAAAGAGGGACAGAAGGGGGGCCTGAGCGGGTTGCCCCTCTCAGCTCTGCTTTGAGTCTGTGCTTCATTTTTATTAACTACTGTCTGGCACTCCAGCATATCTCCCTCTTAGTGCTACGTTCATCCTGATACTCTGTTCTCAACAGGTGGCTGGTGTGAAAAACATGTTTCCCATTGTTGTACTGCCCCACACTGCTGCAAAACATCAGCGAAGGTCGTTGTGTATAATACAGTTTTACTGACAGGATACAGAACGTGGTAGAGCTCGCATCTACATGTCTCCCCCAAAGACTTATGAGCTCATAAATAGTGCTTTCTCAGAGTAGTGTGACACAGGAATTACAGGTGTATTACTAAATTGGTTCACAGATTGGAGCTAGGATGGTTCTGGGTGTGGCTAGATGAATTGACTGAAGGTGGAAGACCCACCCTGGGTATTGATGGCACCACCCAAAATGCTTGTAGTCTGTGTACCATAAAGGGGATGTCAGGATTGCTGCTGCTGCTGCTGCTTGCTGCCTCCTGTCTGCCCTGCCTTGTTTCTTCTCTGCCATGCTCTTCTGCAGTACCTCCCTGCCTTGGAGCCAGCCAACTATGAACTAAAGCTTCTACCACCTGTCAGTTACAACAAGCTTTCCTCAATTAATCTGTAGATGTTGGGTGTTTTGTCCTAGTGACAGAAAAGCAGCTGCGATAGTGTACAAGGCAGAAGAGAAGCAAAGGAGTTGAAGTGCTTGTTCTTTTAAAGTAAAAGTTTTCTGAATACTCTGCCATGAGCTTCTCTGGCATTTGCATTGTCCTAGTAAAGATTCTCTCTTTTTTCCTCAAGCCTTGGCCAGTTCATTTCTATTTCTACATCTTGACTTTTTCCACTAGACACACCCAAGGTTGTATCTTTCTGTATGTAGTATAGTTTCTTGGTAGACTCTCCCCCTGGCAGGCCCAGCCCTCAGATCTGTCTTTTCATCCTGTATGGCCTAGCCAAATGTATTGCTAAATAGATGAGAGCTCTGTCATTGCAGGAGTTCTGCTCCAAACTTTAATAGAAGCTATTTTCCCTCCCACCTATAACTTTTACTTGTTTAATGATTGGTCTCTCCCACAAGTAAACAGTAAACAACCTGAGGGCAGCTTTCACTGTGGTCTTGTTCACTAACACATTCTCAGGGCTGAGTATGAATACAAAGTAGATGCTCAGTGAAGATCTGTTGAGTAAATGATGCCTAAACAAAAGAATGCAGGGTTCCTCTGGACCACAATGAAGCTGGAGGAGGGACTGTCCTTGAGTTTTCCAGGCAAGACAAAGCTTTGTGAAGGAGTCCTTGAAGAACTGTCAGGGTCAAGAAAATGGACAAGTTCAGTTGCGCTGTTGTCCCAGTTACTCTTGTTGCTGGGACAAAATATCTGACACTCAAAATTAAGGAAGTGAAGGCTTATTTAGCTCACAGTTAGTGGGGGTTTCAGTTCATACTCTGCTGGCTCCAAGGTTGAATACTACGTGGCAGAAGGCAGTCATTCATGGCAGCAGAAAACTGCAAAACAGCAAGAGCAAATGGGAGGGGCAGGGGCAGCAACAGCTACAGAGAGCAAGCCTCTTTCCTCCTTATATTGCAGTCAGGCTATCCGCCCCAAACTGGGTATAGCACTCATACCCATAATCTCAGTAGTACTCAGGCCCATAATCCCAGTTTTGGATCATGAATTAATCACAAATTCTAGAACTGTGCCCAATAACTGCATGAGGCTTTGGGTGGACAACCAGACACAAACTCTAATAGCTATCAAATTTACAGTGAAAAACTAGTTTGAAATGAGGGAGGCAATGTGTGCTAATCTGAGTAACTTAGAGTGAAGCAGTATTGTAAGTGGAGGTAAGAGTGAGGTGGAAAATGACAAAGGCCTACGAGTGGGTCATGGGGTCCTGGAGGTCACCTCTGTGTCAGAGGCTTAGTAGAGAAGGATTGAGGAGAGCAAAAGTAAGAATCACATCATCCAAAGTATTTTAACCAATTCAGAATTATCTTCTCCCAGATGTGTGCATATGTGTGTGTACATGCACACACATACACATACACACATACACCAAACTGTACATATTTGCATATGGTCCATTTGGAGTAGACTTTTAGAATCAAGTATGAAAAGACCAATGATCTTCTATTTTAAGGAAATCACATGATTTGGAGATCTGGGTTCAGGACTTAGACCAACCATATCGTTGGTTCCACTTCTCAGTTCTCTTGCAACCTTAGGATGAGAAAGCTATAAGAGCTGGGATGACCTTAACTCTTTCAGTAGAGTAGCCATGCCTGAATAGCTTTCCTAGGAGCATTAAATGAAGTAAGATACTCTATAGTTCGTATTCAGCATAGTCTCTGGTGTTGAATAAAATAAAGCAATTATTAGTGGTAATATTCAACAAATATTCCCTGACTACTATGCAAGGCTAGAGGACATGAAGCATTGAGGTTGGTACTGAAAGATGCTTTTCTTGTGTTTCTCTTATGTACATGGTATAAGGATAGAAGGTGATAGCAGTTGGGGTTGATTCTGAGTGTTCTACCCAAGAGTATAAAAACATGCGCTTTGGATTGCATGGGTGACTTCAGCCTGGGAGAAGGAAATGATACCGCCTTCCAGGAGAGAAAATCATCGACAGAACAGCCCGCTCAGCCGCATCCCAGGTTCTCCTAGGAGACTTCCTGACCATCCAAAAACTGATGAGGTCTGACCTTGCAAGATGGGATGAGCTCCCAGCCCAGAGCAGTGTGACTACATCTAAGGACGGGTCCATTCATAACCCAGGCACCGACAGACCCGTTAGCGACATTGCTGCAGGCGGGCTGTTACTTACAATGTAGTTAGTGTCGCTTAACCAGAATAGATGGGATGCAGTATTCAAGAGAAGAGCCCTAAATCTGATGGGGAGAAAGGAAAATAAGTTACAGTTGTGGTGGTCTGGTCTAGGAGAAGTGGGGGATAGGGGCAGGGGTTACAACTGAAGACAGGTCCTCCCCACTCAATGCAATTGTTTTTCTCTTGTGAGAAAATGTTCAAGATTAAAGCTCCCAGGGAAGAATCTGATGGGAGATTAAATCATTTCTCAGAAAAAGTAGCCAAGGCTGCAGTGTAAATAAGAATTCTATGGGAGAAAAGCAGCAGGGGTCACAGACAGTGAGGAACATGACCTCAGGGAAAGGGTGCTGGAAACCAACCATAGCTGAGATTTTTCTAAGGACTGATATCCAGGCAGCAAATCCATTTCTGCCATGTTGAGGGTCTAGTCTGCAGTCTTCAGGAGTGTAGCTTTCCTTCTCTAAACAGCATCCAGAGGGGGTGGGGAGATAGCTCAGTAGAATAAGCACTTAACTGGCAAGCACAAGGACCTGAGTTCAATCCTCAGTCCTGCAAAAAATAAATAAATAAATAAATAAATAAATAAATAAATAAATAAATAGCATCCAAAGCAGCTCTGGTTATGTCTGCTGAGAATTTTTCAAACTGTCAAGTTCTAAGCTCCCTCGTGATTTCTTATCTCATGGAGTTTGTTCCTCTCTGAACACCACCCAGAAAGATATGGGTAGATAAATTTGCCGTTCTCCCTAACCATGTCCCA
The DNA here is from genome assembly GCA_004027165.1 of Ctenomys sociabilis. Lineage (NCBI taxonomy): Eukaryota > Metazoa > Chordata > Mammalia > Rodentia > Ctenomyidae > Ctenomys > Ctenomys sociabilis. Next base: position 25,227 of record PVKA01022914.1, on the reverse strand, counting down.
TTTCTAGATTCCTCAGCAATCATCACCAATATCAAAGGCACAAGGAAACATATCTGAACTATTACTGAACTATTATTCCACTGTGTAGCCAGACCCAGGACAGGATACTTCAATGGATTCTTGGCCATCAGCTCCATCTCTCGTCTCTTCTTCCCAGTAGAAGATTTCATGAACTCCTGGGAGTTCTGTATGTAGTACAGACAGCTTTTTATGCACCTGGTTGGGAGTACAGTTAGAAAGCTGAAGGATACACAGGTTTGGACAGACATGGGCTCAAAACTAAGGCATGGAATCTTTGGGCCATTGAACCCCATATGTCTCCATTTCTTGCTATAAAGTTGGTTAGTCACAGTGCCTACTTCACAGAGTGGTTGTCCATATTGAGAAAATGTATTTAAATTACTCAGCATCAGGCACATTCAGCAAAGACTCTGTCCTGCTCTTCTCTGTTCTGCTACTGGCACTGAGAATCATCTGAAGACTGTGTTCCAGGAGTCAAGTGATTGAATTTTTCATCCCAACTTTACTACTAAGCGGCAAGCTGCTCTTCGATGCATCAATTCATCCTAGTCTTTCAATTTTTTAACCTATAAAAATGCGATGATAATTTCACAGAATTCTTGTCAGGATCAAAAGAGAAAATAGATTGGAAAGTTCTTGAAAGGTATTGAGATATAAGATATTAAAAGGAAGGAAAGATCTCCTGGGAGGTTATCAAGCCCAGCCTTCTTCCATGTACTCATCGGGCCTCAGCATAGGACTTGAGCAAATGGAAAATCCCTTTCTCATAGCAGCATTTCACCGCTGGCAGACATAGAAAGCCTTTACAATTATATTTAAGATTAATTTAACAAATGGTGTGGTGTTCCAATTATTTTGCCTGTCACTCTTTTTCTGGAATATAGAAGTAAACTAGACAAACATGATTCCATACCCACAAGATATATAAGGTGCAGGTTTCCATTTGAAAAATGAATTTGATTCCTCATAAATTTCAGTTATTGAGTAGTGAGTGCTTCTACATCAGTATTCACTAGCATCTACATGACCATGCACATGCTCGTACACATATACTCAAAGAGAGAAAGCTGGAGAGAGACAGAGACCAAGAGACAAGAGACAGAGTGAAAGTGAAGACTCAATTCTAGCTTTCTTCAATTCTTCTGAAATATGAGTTGTGATAATCAAAGTGTCTTCCTTCTCTTTCATCCATCCCCTAGAGGTTAGAGAGGCAGGAAATGTGCGTGGAATTCCAGAGTTACTTTTCCAAAGATAGAATCTAGTGAGGCGATGGTGCATAAATGCCCCCAATCTTGTTTAATTGCACCATACTTGTGTAACAGAAGCATTCACCTAATACTTCTAAGGTAGTTATGATCAAGGGCCTGAGTATTATCTCTTTCTTCTCACTTTGGCCTGCAGAATCCTCTGCATTTAGCTGGTAGGTGAGAGAGACCGGAAGAGGTGCACCCATGTCTTAAACTGCATGACTTGACAGTGGCATACACTACCTCCAGTCACATTTGATTGACAAAAGAATATACTCATCTGACCCTTTCCAGTTTCATGAAAAGCTGAGAATAATAATTCACAATAGGGAAGCTGTTTGCATCCTCAGATCTGTAGCACAGAAGCATTAAAAGGGCCAAATTCAGGATAGTAAGAATCATATGAATTTGAAGGTGTTAGAGGTGGCCTTTGGAGAAAATTATCATTATGATAAATCCTGCTTTGTTTTAGGGACCAACCACTTCCCAGCCTTCTTTTCCAAATTTTAAGTATAGAATTTCACTTTCTCCCTACGTAATGGAGGCAGCAGATATTGAGCAGAGGAGAAGGTGTGAGGCCTCAGATTCTGAAAGTCAACAGTTAAAGAGGAACTAATGCTTCCTTACATTGGCTCTAAGACACACATGAGAAACAAAAGTGCTAGATTAGGAAGGAATTAAAGGGCAAGGACTTTGAGAAAGAGCATGAATGAAGAGGTGAACGCAGGAAAGTTGAAATACCCTGATGGGATAAGGGGATATGTGGGCTCCCACACTTCTGTGTAGTGTTAAGGACCAAGATGAATTTATACACCATTTCTCTTTTCTTCTCTAGGCCTTTCTCTTCTGTGGTCTTGGGCTTTCATTTGAACTCTTTACAAAATAGCCAAAAATGTTCATGGATCCAGTGTCTTCTGCATAGTCTACATGTTATTCAGAAGTGGTTATGTGTAGCTTCATTCTTTGGTCATAGAATATGCATGAACTAACACCCTTAATATGAAATAATCAAGAATGAAGAATAACTACAAGCAGATAATGTTCTACCTTGAGAGAGACAAAGCTCCCTCTCTCCATGCTTATTGCTCCAGAGCAGTAAGCAGAGACATGTACATGAGAGTTTAGAATCCACTAGATTCCAGCCAGTGTTCTTCTACTGATACTCACTAGTATTTCAGTTGTGATGCTGGAAACGAACGCAATTATCCTAATGCATATGGACAGATCGGTGCTCAGTAGGTTGGAACTATTAACTCTCTTATTCAGGGTACCACATTTCTATTAATGTTACATTAGTTTTGTTGAAAGTCATGTACCATGCTATTACATATCAACTAATCACCTATGGTTTGGTTTTATATGAATTTCTGGAGAAAGAAAATTCCTATTCTGTGTTTACACAATTAATTTTGGATCTAAAAGTGGGACTTTAAGTATATTTATGATAACTTTCACCTTGTAGATTCTATCCTATCCTTCTAGCCTGCCTTTTGAATCTAGATTTTTATCATCCAGAGTTATTAGCTATCCCCCTCCTGCACCTGCTAGATGCCATCTGCAACTCTGATAAGCAAGCTTTCTACATGATTTAGGCAGACATTCGTGACTGTAAACTTCCAGCAGGCTACCGTCTTGTGTAGACCATTGTTAAAATGAGCTTGTATCCTTTTGCACGTATTATTCATGGAAGGAAAATTAGTAGGTCGGTCAGTATATAGATGAGCTACCAAAAGGGTGGCATGTAAAAAAATTTTTGAATTGCCTCTATTTTAATGTTGTATGTCTGCAGCAAAGTGCAAAGGAAGAGCAGGAAAATGCTTCTTGGTTCTGGTTAAATATTTTGTTTTTGTTTGAAGGCTGATCAGCTTTTAGCAGGCATCAGAGCCTTCAGCTATCCAAAGCAAAACCCTTATTTTTCCTGCCAAATTATCTCCTCTTTAGTGTACTTCATCTCAGAAAATGACAATTTCCTTCTTCAGTTTAGTCCATAAAACAGTGGTGTCCATAGAGCATCAGTGTCATCTTTGAATCTTACTTTGCTCTCCCAAATTCTAGTTACCAACAAATTATTTGGTCCTAAGCTTTAGAAAAGATCCAGGCCCTGATCCTGGGCATTGTTCATCATTCCAACCGCTACCACGTTTGCCCAAACTTTAATCATCCCTTACCTGGCATACTGCCATTGCCTCTGTGCCTGTGCCCTGGCTTTTGTTGTTGTCCACTACGGTCTGCTCTTCCAATTGTTTAGGAAACTAAGTCAGATAATGGCATTTCTGCACCCAGACCTTCTAATGGCTCCTGGTTCATTCAGCATGAAGTTCAAGTGACCCGCTACAGTCGACAGTACCTGAGAGGACCAGGTTCCTCTGGTCCTTGCAAACTCTTGCTCTTCTTTGGTCACTAACTTAAGCCTCAGGTCTCATTATCTTTGGGCTTCCCAGGCAAGAAACCTTTCTGTTTGATGTTTGTCCCATAGAAAACTCCTATCCTGCTTTTCTTCATTGCTTTCCCTCACTTCCTGTAGGTTTTATGTTAATTTATCATAAGACCTCCCCTGAACATGCTCTTCAGAAGAGTGAAACTCTTATGCTTCCTAATCTTTGCCCTCCCTTATTCTCCATAGCATTCTTCCTGGCATAATACATTGATTTCTGGTATATTTTCCCTTTTCCACTAAAATATAAATTGTGAGAGGGCAAGCACTATTTTTCTGTTCGCTGCCATGTTCTGGTGCCTGGAACATGCCTGACTACAAGTGGTCTATCTCAGTTTCTTCAGTTCTACAATAATTTTTGTTTGGTGGATTTCAAATATTTCCTCCTCAAATTAAGGAATGTTCCCATTAACTGAATACATACTTGAATAGGAATCATGTAAACATTTTAACCAAAAAAGCTCCACTTTAAATTATACTCATTAATTGTGTTAAAAGCTCTTCTGGTTGAAATGAGGGTATAAAATAAATCAAAGACCTCAAGCCTCTATGTCTGCTCCAAAGTTTCTTCACAAAGAAAGTTTAAAAACCACAAAACCAAAACATTTTATAACTTGATTACCATGATGTCTATGAGTTACCAGAATTCATTACTAAATATAGCTGTGGCCTATCACTATTTATGAGGGTTTTTAAAGAGGGAAGCCATTGTCTTTTAAATCTTATTTGATTCCAGTTCTTATTTCCACCCTTTCTCTTTCTCTCAGTTCTAAGATGAGGGGATGGGTGAGCTTATTTGTGAAGATCTTGTTTTAGGACAAAGATAATGAAATATAAGCAGCTAGTGCTGCCATAATGGGTATTCCTGTCTCAAATGGGATAAAGGAGCTGTGAATTTGGGGAAAAACAAGTGAAAGTAGAACCCATTACTGACATGGAGGGACACCAAGTCTTCCGAATTAAATGCAGACCCAATTAGAAATTTCACTGCAAGTTCAAATTACAACCCCCCTCCCAATAACAGAATTATACGGCATCTTGGAGAAACTGACAGGTAATTTGGGGAACTAAAGGTTCCTTGGACTCTGTAGTTAATGGAGAGTTTAGCACCAATTCCTGTGTAATTTGCACTTCTGAAAAGCAGAATTATTATAAAGTCAGACATCTCTAGCACTTTCAACTCTTGGATCTGTTGGGCTCTAAGATGACCAGGAATGTAGAAGGACCAAGGTCAGAGGTTGCCATTTCAATATCTGAGACTGCCTGGCTCCCCCAAACTGGCATTTGAACTGAAGAGTTGAAAATTGGAGGTGACATTCAGAAGTCTCTGAAAATTATAACCCTGACTTCCTCCTTGAAAAGCTTATCTGAATCCTAGCTTATCCTTTGATGAGGTTACTGAAAATGCTCTCTGCTCTGAGCTCTTGAAAGATAACAGTCAGTGCAAGTGAGGCCTGGCCGTATCCCTTGGGGGAAAACAGTGGCAGATGTAACAAGCTGGGGACACTAATTAAAAGGCCTGGGCAACTTTCTGGGGAAGAAGGAGTCTGCCCCTTAAACCTCTCTTGCCCGGGCTCCTCAAGGAAGTGGTGTCCAAAGTAATGGGGGGCCCTTTCATAAATGTCCCCCTATTGCTGCCCCAGGAAGCAGAATCTGTGCCTAGAGTAAGGTCACCAGGAGAGTGTGGCCTCCTCTGCTTCTCAGCTGCTTGCTCCACTTGTCTTTCTGACCAACAGCGATGACAGAAGATGAGGAGCCATGGAACCAGAAATGCATCTGTCCCCGGCATCAGACACATCTCAGCAGTCCTGCAGCCCAGTCCACTGCCAATGTTGCAATCAACATTCTCTGCTCTTTGAGATGACACTGGCAACGTCCCTGATTATCGCTACCCATTGCTACCCTCCCCTCTTACTGAGCTCTGCACTGCTTAGCTTTTCGCGCTTGTTTTGGCCCCTCTCCATCTCTCCTTTCCTGGCTACTTCAACACTGGCCTGTGGGCTTAAGAACTTGGCAGCTATGTGGCAAGTTCCATGAGAGTGGGGGTTCTGTCCCATACTCTGATCCTGAAGATTCTCGTGTTTTGGGCTGCATAAAAGTGCTTGTTAAATATTGTGATCATTAGGCAGGAGACTAATGACAATAATTTTAAGATATTATTGGGTCAGAACCAGCTGGGCCATGGTCCTGGCTCTTCTGCCTCCTACTGGCTGTGTGACTTAGGACAGATCAACGTGCTTAGTAGACTGAGTATCTTTGCCTATTTGCAGCATTGTTGTTAAGGTTAAAGAATGAAATTAGTATCTTTCGTTCTTCATCAGAATTACGATTTTTATAGATGAGCATGTGAGAAATAGGTGAATTTTTTAGACACCTCTCTGAGCCTGTTCTTTTAAAAATAATATAATACCTTATGCTTTTATAATTTGTTCATTGTTTAATAAACATGCAAGGAGTACCCACTGCATGGAGTACCCACTGTGTGTGGAATATTGTGTTACCTGTCAGGAATAAAGGGATGAATCTAAGCCACGGCTCCTGACCTACATTTCGGTGAGAGCAATAAGATTGATAGGAAACTAATAAATTGAATCAATGATTTTTATGTAAGAGAGGATTATTATATATTGTTATATCTATTATTGTAATGTACCCTAGTCTAAATGCATTGCTTTTTCAAACATGTACCTATATGATTCCAAATGTGTCAAGCAAAGTACAAAAAAATCTACCTCTATTCTTTATAAAATGCAAATCCATTTGATTTATAGATAATTCTTCTACATTCAAATAGTTGTTTTGGGGGCAAATGGAACCACCTTGGTATCCCTCTATTCAGAGAATAGAGAGAGGGAGACTTTAGGAGACCCATGACCAAGTGCACAGGTCGGTGGACAGCTGAAGTGACACCCACAGACCCAACACGAACCCTGAAGCGAGACCGCTGGGTGTCCAGAGGCATAAGCAGTAGCAGAACCCCATGTCTGTGATATGGAGGGCTTGGGGCTCAGGGTGCAGTGAGGGCAAGCCAGAGGCCTCCCAGGGGTCTCTCTGAAGCAAAGAATCCTCTGAGCTCCAAGTCCAGGTTGAGCAGTAAACAATCACTGACTTTGTAAACAGTGCGTTCATTCCCAAACCAAAGAGTAATCTTCTTATGTGCACAGTGTGGAAAGGACAGCTGGTCCCAGGATGGTCTTTTCTGCCACGGTCACACACACAGATAACAGTCATTGTGGTACTATCATTCTCTGAAATAAATGGCAGATAAATATAAATCTGAGCAGCACACACCTGGATCCATTGACTCCATAAAATCCATGTGGAATATAAAACTGTAACAACCCAGGTCACTGGGATTGAAGAAATAATCTGAAAATAGTGATTTAAAGCAAATATACTTAAGTAGGTGGGAACAATGCTATTCATTTGCTTATATAAATTTTGATGTCTTTATATATAGAATCACTGTTATTCTCCCCACAATGCCCAGAAGGATATCTGTAAATAGTAGGTGTGAGCCGGGCATGGTGGCGCATGCCTGTAATCCCAGCACTCGGGAGGCTGAGGCAGGAGGATTGTTGTGAGTTTGAGACCAGCCTGAGCTACAAAGTGAGCTTAAGGCCAGCCTGAACTGCATAGTGAGACCCTGTCTCAAAAAGACAAAAAAAATAGTAGGTGTGAACAAATTAATTTTATAAAGTAATACCCAAATGTTAAAATAGATAAATCAATTGTAAAATACTCAACCACCTTATTCCGTTCAACGCCCATTGATTGGACTGGCCATTTATTTTTTCTTCAGGATGCTTAGCTCCATGACAACAGATTTTTAGCTCTTTTGCTCATAGATGTATGTTTAGTGCCTAGCAGAGTGTTTGGCATATAGTAGGCCCCTAATACATATTTATTAAGTGAATGATTGAATGAATAAATTTGTTGACTGAATTGATTTCAAGTCACCATTAACAAGTAAGGCAGCTTCCATACTAGTTGAACTGAAATGCATATTAGCTATGCAAGGAAAGTTCATTCCTTTATTCATGTATTCTCCATTTATTTAGTTATTTATTCATTCACTCAAAAAACAGCTATTTAGCATTGACTATGTGCAAGTCACTGTGATGGGAGACACAAAGTAGCATTATTAGAAACACAAAGATGGGCAAGAAACATTTTTCTCCATTAGAGAAGTGATAAGTGTGTTTGTGTCATGGGGAAGGCATGACCAAATAGAACAATTGGAGAAGGGCTGAATTAGAAAGACAACCTCTCAAGTGTTCTTAGTTCTGAGGCACCATGATACCACAATTTCAGGGCTGATTGCAGATAGTTTCTATGCTACGCACAACCTGATATTACTAAGACTTAAAAGTTCCATACTTCCAGGGACCAGGGCTTTGTGGAGAATGTGCATGCTAAGTGAACCAGCATTTATAAGCTGTGTGGTCACTGGATGACCATAGGCAATCACTGGATCAGGTGCTGCATCCCAGCATGCCTTGCACAGATGCCTTTCACAGAGTAACCTGGTGGGCAGCCAAGGTCCAGGGCGGTCCGAGCCTAGCTAGTAGCCCTTCTGCAGAGCAGCTCACCCTCTGTGTACTGATGTCCACTGAATTGCTATGGCTCCACTGCTAACCCACAAAAGTGTGTTAAAAACAAAACACTTAGAGGGCTAAATAGCCTTGAGGAAGATCACAGATATAATTCAAAAGTGCACGGAAATTAGCTCAGACAGAATAATTCTTTTTCTTATGTGGATCTTAGTTTCTCAAATATTTTTCTCATACATAATCTCATTGGCTGTTTTTGTTGTCATTCATTTCACGGAAGAGGCTATCAAGTCTCTGATTGGGTAGGTTATTTGGCTAAGATAACACTATTGACCAATAGCATAACTAGAACATGCTTCTCCTACAACACCATGAAGCGTCTTGCACTGCATACTTTATGGGAGGATGGGGAGTCCTTTCTCTGTACAAGAGGCACCCTATGCCCATAAATGGGAGTGTTAAATAATGTCATCCCCCAAAGGTGCTGTTGGGGGCCAGCATCAGACCACATCTCTCCAGTCTATCAGTGTGGAAGAACCCGCTGGGCCCTATAGTCCAGTCAGCTGACAGCTGGAGAGGTGTACCATCCTTTTTGCTTGTCAACTTCATGAATATGTGACGGTACCAAGAGAAGACAGCACCAGGAAGACTTCATGTCACAGCCAAGATCAGAGACACATATGAAGGAAGCAGATAATCTTTCTGCCTCAGCTTTCCAAAGGAGCAGCAAGTGTAGCCTTTATGCCTCAAGCCAGGCCAAGGGAAGCTTTGATGGGGACACCACGTCTATTGAAACATTTATCTTTTTGAGCCACCACCATGAGGGGTTACTTCGGAGGTCACTAGGGCCATATGTTTGCAGACTTTTGTAGTAGAATCCAAGATCCTAGATTCAGGTAGCACTTCTAAGCATGTTAATACAGTCTGGGTAGAACACCAGAAAGTAGTCATAAAATGGAAATAAAATGATACACCATATCTATACCATCTACTTTTTAGGAGGGTCAAATAAAAAGCATTTGTAAAAATTTATTGAAGCTATATATTCAAAATATTAGTATATACACATGTATTTTCTCTAAAACAGAAGGGCCTGGTGACTCAGAGTCATCCAATCCCAACTTCAGGGCCTAAAAATCACACCCCAACCCCTTGAGGAAAACAGACAGCAGTTCTTTTTACTGCCCAAAGATTCATTTTTAGGCTCCCCAAAGCTGGCAAATTACAGAGAAACTGGCTTAACATTAATTATTCTAACAATGACACTCAACATACACTGAGTGCTTGCTCTGGGCCAGGTCTTTCCCTAAGTCCCTCACCTGTATGAGCTTATTTAATGTGTTAAACAAGGTACAACCAGTCATTCCATAAATGCTTTCGAGCATATACAATGTGTTGAATTAAAGAAATGAAATCACAAATGTGAAAAACATAGTTTCTCTAAAAAAAATTCTTATGATTTAGTGGAAAAACAAATACAAAAATATAACATATTAAAAACTATTAACAAGAATATATACATTGAAAGTTAGTGCATGGAGGACCCAGGTTTGCTAGGAGATGTCAAGGAAAGCCAAAAGAGCTCACGAGCTGACTTTTGAAGGATGCGTTTGTGAGCAAGGCTAGATTTGCCCATCTGTGCTCCGTGTTAAAAAGAATACCCCTCAAATTATCAGTGGGAAAATAAATATTATTATGCGGGCTAAATTAACTGCTTCAGGGGCCAGCTAATGACACAAATATGATTGTGTGAAGCAAGATATTATAACGTATTTCATATGCTGCGGTGATGTTTTCTCAGCTCATGAAAAACAAGATAATACCCATAAAAATAAGATATTATGGCAAAATCGGTATTAATTACTAGGAGCCAAAGAGTCCGGCCTGAGGCTGTAAAACTTTTAATATTCCAAAAGAAGGCAGTTCAAGTAACAGGCTCACCAAGATCACTTAATCGCTTGGCAGCGTCCCAGCCTATCTCAGTGAACAACAGAGCAGAGGCAACACAATCAGTCCAAACAAACAGCCCCATGAAGCATGGCTAATTTGGCTGCGATGGCTGGGTGGGTGAGAGGCTGAGCACAGAAAGGGCCTTCCTTGCAATTTACCTCCCTATTGTTGACAAACGGGGCTCCACCAACAGCCGCTGGGTTCGCCTCTTTGGGGCTTGTGAGATGTGATGGACCATTGGTTCCTTCAGGTCTGGCTTTTCCAGGAGCTGTTAGCACCAGTGAACTAGTGCCAGTCATTGGTGGGGTGGAGATGGCATTGGCTGCTGTGCTTCTTCCTTCTTTCCAGCTATAAACACACACACACACACTCGCGCGCGCCTGCACACGCACATGTACACGCACATGCACACGCACACGCACATGTACCTACATATATCTATGTGGACTTCTACTGCAAAAGCTACATTATGCAAAGGTCAGAATCTATCTAACTACATCTATTTCCACACTTTGAATGTGAGACCAATGTGGTGACAGCCTCTCATGTGCCATAAACGAAATAGAAACATATGCACATGCAGCGATAAAACAGATCTGAAATGACATCCCTGCCGCCTGTTGGGTGGCAGCTGAAATCAGACATCTTAATGTATGATATTATGGGAATTACCCACATTAAGATAAAATATCTAGACTTAAGTAATGTCGTTTTCTCTGAATTAACTCGAAGATCGAACTCAACAAAACAAAGGCAAATGACTTGGGGCTAGGCAATTTATTTTATAGCCACTGTCCCCACTGCTTCTCTGGTGGTGACACCATGCAGGAACATCAGTGCTTGTTTTCCATTTTGCTAATCGGAGGCAGAGAATCTGGCTGTGTTCCACCTTCCTGGACACCAAGGGAACTGAGGAAGATGGCCTGTCACCAAGAGGTGAGCTTAGAAGCTCAGTGTGATGTGCTTCTAAAGGAAGTAGGAACATAGGAATCTGCTTTGTTCCTGAGTCCTAAGCCTACCGCAGAGACCGTGGAGCATCCTGGCTGTCTTAGGAATCCTCATTGAGTGAAAGCAAGCACTTTCTCCATCCCGTCTGCTTCCCTCTTCCTTTCCTTATTCATTTCACGCCAATACATATTCATTTCACTACCAGCATCAGTTAGTGGCAAACATGTTCCCCCTCCCCAAGGACCATGGAAGATACTGTCAGGTCAGTTCTAGTCCTAGCTGCTAGAAGCCAATTTTCTGATTGTCTCTCTCTCTCTTTTTTTTTTTTTTTTTTTGTTAGTAGGAGCAGCAAGTACAGTAGTCTCCAAGTGTATTGGTTACTCTTCTCTCATTGCTGGGACAAACCCAACACCCAAAATGAAGGAAAGTTTTATTTAGCTCACAGTCACTGGAGTCTTCAGTCCATACTTCATGGCTCCAAGGCAGAGTGGCACATGGCAGAGAGCATCAGTTAATGGCGGTGGAGCAACAATAACAACAAAGAAAGTCTGTCTCTCTATCTCTTGTATAACATTCAGGCTCTCTGCCTCAGGCTGGGGGAAATACTCATATCAATAATCTCAGCAGTACTAAGACCCATAATCCTAGCCTTGGATCACACATAATCCCAGTGGATCATAAGTTAATCACAAACTGTAGAAGTGCCCACCCCATGACTACATGAGGCTTTGGCAGGGCAATTAGACACAAACCATGACACCAACGATTCAATTGGTAAGGGATTTCTGCTCCAAGGATGACAGTGTGATGTCATTGCCTGGGCTTCAGGGTGCACCTATAGACCTTGGAGGCTCTGCTCTTACAGAGTGCAACCTGTGCTCCTGGGAGTCATAGATTTCCACAGGAAAGCCAGCCAGTGGTTTCTGTTCATCCTCAGTGTTCTCCAGCCTCACCAACTCTACTGAGCTTGATCAAATAGGTCAGGAAAAATATTTGATTAGTATATCTAAAAGGACCCAAGTTGTTGCCTTTTTAGGGTGGGCAAATGCATTGAAATTTAAAGATGAGAGTTGTTGCTGACCTGTGGACCCTTTACTCGTGAGCTATTTATTTCATGCTCTAGCCATTGCAAATGATCTACTAGTGACAAACTAACTGAACATAAGCACTTAATATAGATACTGGAGGGAATTACAAGAGGTTTATGTGACAGGTTTAGGAGCAGAGCAAGGAAAAATCAGTATCAAAAAAAATTCCCCTTCTTGGTAGCTACTGTGTGAGACATAACAATATATGTGCATGACTCTATGGGATAAATTCACATGAATGATAGAGTTGCATCATCTAAGAAGAGAAGGAGAGAGAGAACTAGTAGAAGATTAGGAAGTAAATCAAGGAGAAGGGTCATTCTTGAGGACTGGATTGGTTCACAGAGGCATTGAGAGAGAACTGTGGAGCAAAAGGAAGAGATTTTCATCAGGATGCTTGAGACACTATGGTGTTGGCAGAAGGACACAGAAGGTTTATGTATGTAGAAGACCTTGTAGAATCTCACTGGGGAGATAAGAGACACCATAACACTTGGACTTGGACAATAGCCTATAATTATAAAGATCAAATGGGGGGCCCAATAAGAAGCTGGATCCTAATATATCCATCATAAGAACAATTTCTTAAAAATGCTAAAGATTTCAGTGTGAAAGGCTGAACTGTAAAGACCTCTAAAGCTAATAAAAGAAACTATCTTTGTGAAGATTTCTTAGACAAAACACAAAAACATTAATAAGAATTTAAAAACTGATACACTTAACTGCATTAAAATTTAAAATGTCTGTTATACAAAACAATGGCTTACAGCAAGTGAAAAGACAAATCACAGATGGGAAGAAACATGTTTGCAACAAACAGATTTAGTACAGGATTCATGTCCAAAATACAAAGAATTCAGAAAAATCAGTAAGAGAAAAAAGGAGCAACCCAACAGTTGAGAGGGATGTGTATGAAAAGACACTCTGTAAACAGCCAAGAACTGGGTAGAAACTGGGCAAGGCCCAGAAATGCAAGGGCCACAGTGTAGACGTGTAAGCAAGAGGCCATTCTTCAGAGGGAGGACAGGACCAGACATTCACTGCCACATACACCTCTTGTAATTCCCTCCAGTATCTATGTTAAGTGCTTATGTTCAGTTAGGTTGTCACTAGCAGGTCACTTGCGATAGCTAGAGCATGAAATAAATAGCTCACGAGTAATAGATAAAAATCGTATGTCAATAAGCTCCCACTCTAGAATCTACATTTTCATTCTATATTAGATCTTCAGCCCCTGAGCTTTGTAAAGGCCAGGATTAGTGTCAAACATGCAGTGGCTGGCACTGAATTTAGTTGGACTTCACAGTAGCCTCTATCTGTCACCTGCCTTGACCCCATGAGCCTTGGGGGGTCCTGGTCTCATGGAACTCCTGCTAATTTTCCATGACAGCACATTGGCTGATGAAGCTCTCCCATTTGGCTATAGTATCTGATGCCAGTAGAGAGAAACAGCTCTTCAAGAAAATTCTTCAAAGGCTCCATTGCCTTGAAATACTGTGCTCTATTTCTGTGGGCTCTTAAACAGAATAATTCATTAGTCAACGAAGAACAATCAATATCACACTCTGACAATTTACACACTGACTCTGTTTACCCAGTGGACCCTCTCTGATAATATTATTTATGGTCCTAAATAACTCTTTCGGTGTTCAATAGAGCCGGGGGTGCCTCTGGGACCAGGACACAATCAAATTATGAAGACATATGGCTTGCTCAGCCCTGGAAATGTTCAGATGCATTTCACTGATGTTAGTTTCATAGTGATACCTTCCCGGATGAGTTCCACCACCTTCCTAATAGTGCCTGTGGGAGGGAACTCCAAGATGCTTGATGGAGACCCCAAGGGCATTTGACTATGGGAGCATCTGCATTCCTTGGCATTAAGGGCAAATTGAACAGGTCAGGGATTCTGGAGGAGATTGGAAGTGAGGGTTGTGTTGGGCTTTGTCAGTAGGAAGGTGTTGAACACATGCCTACGTGAGATTAGTGATACAGCAGAGTGAGAAAGTTGTGTGTATGCATGTTGTATGTGTATGAGCATGTATTATATGTGTACGTAGGAGTGCATCATAGGGGCCAGGTTAGGTGAGAGGCAGAGGGTCTACAGGAGAAAAGAGTATGAATTCATGAGATTTGGGGGTTGTCATTAAACTTCAAGACAAAAGGAGAGAGGGAAGGTGAAACTACTTATTTAAAAATATATCTATTAATTATATATTTACAACTTCCAATGAACATGTATTATTTATGTAATTAAAAATATAAAGATGGCAAATCTGCCTCTTCCCATTCCCCTCTCACTTCCTCCTCCCTCCCCTTTGCGCCCCTTCCTTTGTCTCTCCTCCCCCACCCCATCTCTCTCTGCATACACACACCTGAGTTCAGAAAAGTCACATCAAGAGAGGCTTTGATGCCACATCCTAAGCAACCATAAGAGTTACAGGAGCATCTTTTTGGGACCCCTCTGGGCCCATCAACTATGGGAAAGTAGGTAAGCTGAAGTCCTGCGAGGGGAAAGAATAGAATCACAAGGTGTGAAGCACTGGTATCCTAGTTTGATATTTGTACAGATAGTCCTTTTCTTGGGAGATCTGACTGGAAATGGAGAAGATGGCATTGTAAGCTGAGGAAGGGCATGGCTGTGGGTCTCCTATGCCTTCCGTACTATGGCATCCTCATTCCAGCCTGGCAAGAGGCCTCCAGGGCATAGCAGAAAAGCTCAGTTGCTCAGGGCTATGACAGCTTCCCAAAGCCCTTGCAACCTTGGGTGTGGGCCAGCACCTGGTAATCAGATTTGAAGCCCATCCTTTTCAAGTTCTGTTCATAACAGCCCTGAAAGTGCTTATCCCCACTCCCACTTGCTAGAGGAGGAAATAAAGAGACCCAGCATGCCCAGCCAGATCTGGAACTGGCTGTTCTGGGCTCCCCAGACAATGGTCTCTCTGCTGCTCCGTACTTGCTCCCTCATTACCTCAGTAATCATCAGCCACTGGGTGGTGGTGTGCAGGGCTGGACCAAAGGGTATTTTGTGGCAAAGACATCAAAGGCCAGAAATACACTGCAAAGTGTGAGGGAGATGTCCTTCATATTCTAGGCTCACAGTTGGTTCTCTGGTTCTGTTGATAACCTGATCTTTTCTGAAGAAGAGTCTTGGGGATGCTATGACTTCTCCTCTACCCTTGCCTCTCTCTCTCTCTCTGTCTCTCTCTCTCTGTCTCTCTCTCCTTCCTTCTCATCTTCCCTTTCTTCTTTCTTTTAATCCTCAGGTATTTGCTGAATATCTTCCATGTCTCAAACAAACACTCTATAGCAGTCGTAAGAGCCAAATAAAGAAGATACCTGCCTGCAAGAGGCTGGCCATCTGTTGGGCAGAGATAATACACACCCACAAATAATCCTTACTACAAGATAGGTGGAGGATAATCCACAGAGAAAAACAGGTCTGAGGCTGTGGGTGCTGCTCTTTGAGCCAGCTTGATGTGGGATGACATCACAAAGCAACTTTCTTTGGTTTCCCATAATCCGTTTACACTCATTCAAGGAATGAAAGTTATTCTATCCTAGACATATACTTGGGCCAATTCATGGTTTATATGAGCACCTTTGATAACAAAAGGTTCAGTGATGCCTTAAATCTTATTTAGACTCAATTCATATTTAGAATAATTACAGTCAAACATCCAACTTCATACAGCATTAGTGTTACATTCCCTCCCCCAGCCAAGCCCTGCTTCATCTGGACAGGGGATGGATGGTTAATTCCCATTAGCTCAGCTCCTATAGTCTACATTTGGCCCCACCGGCAGGATATGTTTCGGTATCATCCCAGCCCTCTCACTGAATCTGTATAGAGATAGCAGGAAACACAAATTTCAGCAAAATCAAGTTCTCCCAGAATGCACTCAGGGGCTATCTGCTCTGCTTTCTCCCTGTACTGGCACACTTGGCCACCCATTCTTGTCACTCAGATTCATGAAGTTGCAGTCATATGCCATGCAGATTCGGCCATACTACAGGCACTGTAGACTCTCCTGAGGGGTCTCATTGAAGACACTTGGCAAGCTTGAGAACAGTGATGGTAACAGCCACTGCACCCTTTGGGAGTCAGCTCAGGCCTCTCCAAAGAGACCCTCTGTTAAAGTTCAGTTCCAAAATATTCCCCAATCACCTCATGTGTTCCCAGGTAGGACTCTGAATCCTGAGGGCTGTATGTCCATCTGTTCACTGACTCACTGATGAGGCCATAAGCTTATGGCAGAGTTGAGAGATAATGGAAACCTAGGAACTGCAACCTCGTTGAAAGAAGCAGGTCGCCTTGAGGTCCTGTCTGTGGGTCCCAATTGTCTGGCTATCTTTCCATTGCTCTCTGCTTCTTGTTTGCTACAGGTAAGGAGCTCTGCTCTCCAGGCCCTTCCACCATGCTATTTGTGTGTTAGAGCTATCCAGTCATGGGCTAAATCTTCTGAAATCATGAAGCAAAATAAATCTTTATGTTGTTTTTCTCAGGTATTTGGTGTCAGGGATGAAAAACTGACCAATGCATTCTCTTCAAAATACCCACACCGCAAAGTAAAACACATCGATTTTTTTGTATCCTTGAAGAGATGGAAAATATTTGAGTTGTGAAGCCAGTTTCTGGATGTTTCCTTTGAAATCTGGATCCTGGCCTGTCTTTTTAGTAGAGTATTTGATAGTCTTCCCTGTCAGGTACTGGGCCCTGGGCCTTGGTGTGGGAGGTGAGAGAAGCCAAGATCAGTTCTGGTTTGGGAGATTCAGGGACGTGGACATGGGAATCTGTGAAGACATCCTCAGTGGAGGGAGAAGGAGGTAGAGCAGCCCAACAGTGTCATATTAACCCTGTGGATTGGCAAGCAAAGCCCATGGCCGTCAGGCTCCTGGCACATGCTGGCTGGGACCCTGCAGTACCACACTAAGCCCACTGCTGGCCCTCTTCTTTCCTTGGGCATTGTGATGTTCTCCTGTAGTTCAGGTAAAATAGAGTGCAGGTGCTATAATTTTCCCTGGGACAACTATGGTAGGGATGTAAAAATATCTTGTTTTATAAATCTTGCTAGTGTGGACCAAGAGCATTGGCAATATTTTATTTTCTGTTAATTATGGGGGATCTTTTTAAAGCAAGTCATGTGAGATACCCAGAGTTGAACAATTTCATTCCTGAGGCTCCAAGACAGGGTCTATGTGCTCTCCTGTGGAAGACAGGGCAGCAAGAAACCACTGAAGGAAACCCCTACTCTGCTGAGGCATGGAGAATGCCTCTGTCCAAGACAGAAGTGAGAATCTGGGGAAGACCTCCATCTCTTTGAACTTGACTTTACCTTGGACAGTTTGGACTTTTTTGGACTTTAATTCATGAGGCCTAAACACTTTCATTTTGAATGTTAGTCTCTTTGGGATTTTTAATCTCTAGATTTTCCCTGGGAATTTGATAATGGGAAAGGTTTATATCCAAATTGGGGGCATCTTATTTTGGCATTTATTATTGAAGACTCTTCATGCATTTTTTATTAGCCCTGTATGCATTTTATTATTGAAGTGTCTTCACACTGCTATTAAATCTCATTATAGAATCTCTGATGAGTTTATTGGGCCATGTAGCTGGACATAAATTTGGATTAGAAATAGAAAAGGCGCTGCACTTTCAGCCCTGGGCATAGCAGTGCTTTGATGTTGATTTCATTATGTACTGTTCTGTCCCATTTTAGAGCTGTATGGTAGCAAAATCCACCATGTCATATAACGGTCCCTGAAGAATGCAGGAAGGGCTATGAGGCTAGTCTGAGGTAGGGGCCTCATGTCAGTGACGTAGGACGGCTCAGGCTTGGCTTTCTCCTGTCTAGAGTAGTTGGTCACATTTAGCCCTTGTTGATCAAAGGCTAAATGTTAAACTTCCATTGGTTAAGAAAATAAAAATGCATGTTTATCACCTCCTTCTCCAGGGGCCCTAAGGAGAGGCCTCCTGTACACTATATTCCTGGGCCTTCTCTGCTTCCTCCTCTCTGGAGGAGGAATGCTCTGACATTTGAAGTCTGTGTGAGCCAGGTCCCTTCTCCTCCTTCTCCTCTTCCTCCTCCTCCTCCTCCTCCTCATTGTCTTCTCTTTTGGGATGTGCCATCTTCAGAGAATACATATGTGTGGAGCAGCCATGTGCCTACCTGAGCATAGCAGCTCCATCCCCACCCAGGAAGCCCCAGCTTTGAGGAAACTGAGTTAATTCATTGGTCGAGAAGCAAATTATTTGGTTAGGGAAAAATCACACCCTTTTGTTTAACATTACCAGTGACAAAGGGGCTATTTTAATCTATCTGGCTCTTCGTCTATCACTGAGATGATGCTGGACTCCATGTCTGCCCCCTCAAACTTGAGGAGTAACCTTTTTGGACCAATAGTAAAGTGATTTCTCAGCTATGAACCAGAGTTTTCTTTGGAAATGAATCACGCACTTTCAATTTTCCACTTCAAAAACACACACTTCAGCAGAAGTCACTTTACAGCAAATGAATGGAGGAATTTCTCCGAGGAGAAGGGCTTGACACTTAGAGGAGGACAGGAGGGACGGCTTAGGAGCATCCATTTCTGCCTCCCTTTAAGGAGACCAGGAAGTCTCTGTGATCTCATTGCCTTTGTAGCCAACAAGGCAGTGGTATGCAGCATGGTAGCGAATGAGCAGGGATCCATGGGGTGGAAATGACTCCTGAGACCCAAACATCTGAGGGGAGAACACCAGCAGGGTAGAGGCAGCTGAACGTGTCTGACTCACAGCAGAGGCAGGGGGCCTGGGTGGGTTGCACTGTGGGCTAACTTCCTCATGGCATCCTGTGTGTAGGGCTTTGGGTGGGAGCCTGGCTACTAGGGTGGCTCTAGGACAGAGTGACTGTCTGAGGCCACTCTTCACTAAACTTCTTGCAGGCTCCAGGAGGCTTCCTTCCATCCTCTCCTTTTCATCATCCTCATCACCACCATCACTAGCATCTCCATCCTTATGGCCATCACGATTATTTATTGGCCCATCAGTATCAAATGAAGTCAAGTGTGGAGTTTTCCACTGGTGTCATGTTGGTGTTCAAGAAGCTTTAACTTTTGGAGTATTTTGGGTTTTGGATAAAGGATGATTGTAATTAGAGAAGCCAGGATTCCAGCTCAGACTAATAGGACCCGAGACTCACTGGCCAGTTCAGGTACTCACTCATTAGCTACTTGAACATTCCCAGTGCTGGGATACTCACCAGCTCTTGTGCTTCCCACTGGACTGTGTAGTGAGCACAAGCATTCCCTCCCTGGCCTGAGACTCTTCCTGTAGCCATGCAGGGTGCATCTTATAGCACTATGATGGATTCTTTGACCACATCAGGAGCCAAATTCATGCTCTACCATTGAACAGAGAACCCAGCATGTTGCCATGGAAAGGACTGACTACAGAGTGGTTTTCGTGTTTCACTAAATGCACTGAGATTTGGAATGGAACTGCACAGCACTGTCCTGAGAAGCGAGCCCAGGAAGAGAGGGACAGCCTTGCTACCCGCTTTTCTCTCGGCATGCCAGGCGGGGCCTTGGAGTTCCATGCCGAAGCTCCACTTCCTGCTTTGGACAAGCACTGCTCAGTGCTGCTTGCATCGTTTCACAGCCACCTCTGCAGACTTGTCAGGCGTTCTGGCTGGCCGAGGCCGTGCACATCCTGAATGCCTGTGTTTACCCACCTTGGAGCTGAACAAATTTACAAAGTAAACATTTTGGGACATTTCAGAGATTAAAAAAAACAATCTCAACACAAAACTAATACAACTGCCTGTCCTCTTCCAGCCCTTTGTTTCTAACTAAAATTCACAGTGTAGAATTAGCCGAGATTCAAGTCCTTGGTACTGGATCAATTTTTAGATGCCATCTCTACCCAGGTCCCATGGCTGGTCTTTTCTCTGCCTTGAGCTGTTTTGAGAAGTGATGTAAACAACACAGCCTGTTGGCTCAGCTAGACCTGGCCTTGAATGGCAACTCCATTCCTCACTAGCTGTGTAGCTAGGGGGGTGGAGAGGTGGTTTCTTCTTTGGGTTTTGATTTTCTTATAGGAAATTAATACTCATTTGGTACTGCTGGCATGATATTTTCAAACATGAGTGATTTTCCTCAGCTTTATCTGGCCTATGGAGTCACGTGTCAACAGTAGGACAAAGTGGGTGTGCCCCAAACTGAGATCTGACCTCCCTTCTCCAAGCCCCTGACCTCCCTGAGCTCTGTGCTTCTACCTGTCCTATCCTATCGTGACATAATTTTACTGCTTCTTGGCAGAAAGATGTGAAGCTTCCACAGGAAGAAGACAGGGAAGGTGCTCTATAGCCCACAGAAGCACAGTTGAGGGTCCCCATCTGAGTCTCCACGGTTGTTGCGCACTCTTAACTCCCTAATAATCTGAGCCCTGGAGGGTCCTTTTGAGGGGGAGCGAGCCGCACCCTGCACAGGAGCTACCGGTGGCCCCTGACAAAGCCCTCCTTTGGGTGTTGCCGTGCCCTGGTGCCAGCAGATTCCACGCCTCATCTCTCTGTCCTCGCTCTCACCCGGGACCACCTACGCTGTCTGAAATGCCTAGTGTTCTCATTCTCTTGTCCTCTTCTGTCCTTGGACTGCCCCTCTTCTATCTTCCCTACGCAGTCCAGTGGCCAGCTGAACTCCACATGGTCCTCAAAGCACCCCTATTTTCCCCATAGTGTAACTCTCCTCACTACCCCTTCCTTCTTCACCTTTCTCCTCCTTCTTCATTCCCAAGATGCGCAGCGCCACCCCTTAACCCTGCTTGGCATTGCCTTGCGATCATCTGTTTACACGAAGTCTCTCCTGACAGATTTAGGGCAAGGATTGAGGTTATTCTTCCCCATGTCCCTAGTGCCCAGTGCAGTGCCAGGCAAATAATAGAAAATTAATGAACTCTTGTGACTTACATGCGGCACTGTGTATGCCCTGCTCTAGACCCACAGCAACTTCTCTGATGTCTCACTCACCCTGCTCTCTCCTCCTTTGTCACCTCCCTTACCCAGTCACCATCCCTACTGTCCCCTAGTTACGTATTTTTTGACTAGTACAAAGTCATAGACACCTGGCAAAGTGTGTAGACCACCTATCAACCAAGAGTTACCACCATTTTCTTGGGCAAGCACTATTCTGCGAGATACCATTTCTCACCCCCTCTTTTCATGTGCCCAGCTCCAGGGTGGCTTGTGAAGGAGACAAAGCCAGCTCCTCTAATTTGGTGGGGTCCAGCACATTCTTCCTCCTGCTCTTCCTACCTCTGCAGGCAGCTCTGTGCAAACAAGTCAGTCTTCATTAAGAGGAGGCACACCTGTTACCTGTGTGAACTCTGCCCTTCTCCCCGGTGGCAATTAACTGGGCTCTGGCTGGTGGAAAGGCGTTCGCTTTCCCTGCTCTTTCTACACATCTTTCTCGGTATACAGGCTATCAGAACCTGCTGCCCAAGGGTCCTGCTGTCCGTTATTATATTGCTGGCCCTGCCATCCTGCCTTTAAAGCATCCCTTGGAGAGGAATTTTAATGTTGCACTGAAGACAGCAGCAGAAATAGGAGGGGGCAAAGAAGCCAAGGGCTCTGGCTTCTGAGCAGGTGAAAGAGCCTGTGCTGCATTGTTTTAAACTTCAGAGAGACAGTTTCAGGAACACCACATTCCTTGATCCTATCTTTCCAGCAAAGGTGGGGATGGAGTGGGGTGCCTGCTTTTGGAGGCCCAGTCTGGCATAAATAGAATGCCTACATGGTGCTGGCCAGAGTTGGCCAAGGGGAGATGGGCCAAGGGGAGATGGGACGGCAGTACTTTGGAAAGAACAAGGAGGCAAATGTGCTTTGTGAGGTCCTTCTGTCCACCCTTCTCCATTCCCTGCCTCTTGCCCATAGAGCCCTTCCCCCCTCTCATTTAGGGCCAGAAATGCAGGGACTTATATGAGCCTTTATACTGGCCCTAAACACCTTCACAAATTAAGGTAATGTTTTTGTTGCAGATCTTCCCAACCTGTTGCAGACTAGTGACTCAGTTCACAGCCTCCTCTTTCATCAAGACATGAAACAGGAGAAGCTGGAGGTGTGCAAAGGTGGAGCCCACGTGTAGAGGGGGTGGGCATCTTCACTTTAGCACTTGCTAGGTAGCAGGCATTATGTTTGATCAATTATACCCACAGTTTGTTTTTATGGTGCTCCAGGGGATTGAACCCAGGTCATTCATGCTGAACTATGTCCCCAGTTTTCTCCTCCTTTTAAATTTTTTAGACAAGTTCCATTTAGGTCTTGTAAGTGAGTACTGCATCTAATGTCATCTCAATTATTGCTATACTCTCTTTAAAGTAAATGTCCATAAAAAGGTAATTAAAGTAAACAAGAGATAAGAAAAACAAAATGTAGCAGGATTGTATTACTATGATGTTGTATATGGCTTGATTTCTAAATTTCTGTGTAAAAATGTATAGTTTTTTAATATTCTATAAGGATTTAAATTTTAGAATATCCATGGTTGTTGAAAAATAGCAGTTCCATTTTATGTCTAAGGTATGTGATATTAAGACAGTGATGTTAAGCCTAACTGCCTCTGTTATAAGATGATATAATTATTAATAATAATATTAATGATATTATTACTATGTCATTCTCTTCTGAATGTTTAACAACTAAATTTTGCAGACCAGAAATTACACAGATGAATGGGCTACAAAAGTAGTCAATATTTTGGACCTAGCCCTTCAAAGTTAGTGAGGACTCAGGACGTAAGAGAACCTGTGCTGTGACATCCTGTAACTCAGTGGTGTCCCAAATCTTCTGATCAAGGAGATTATGGAGCCACAGAGGAAAGTGACAGATGATGTCCAGTGTGCCTATGGAGAGTCACACGGAGAGAAAACATTCTCTCAGGTTTCACAGTGAGCAAATTGGTCAAGCAGTGGCCATGATGCATCCAGAGGGCTGACGCTGACAACAGATCCACAAGGTGCTGTACATGGAAACAGGGTAAATCCTGAGGGGATTTGACTGACCTTATCAGATAGAAAAGGTGGCATTTTTAGTTATATAGGTCTTGCTTTAACTTGGTCTTAACCATGCAGCAGAAAAGTGTAACCACAAGGTATTAAAGGTAAAGCTATATTAATATGCTGAGCTGTAAAAGACTCATCAACAACTTTGGACAATTGCCAGTAGTGCTGATAATTCACTACTATTATGGATTATTAGACTACACTGAGTTATTTTGCTGAATTCAAGTACCTATAGTCTTTGGAATGGCATTAAGTATGAAAAGGTCCTTTAAAGACTTCTCCAAATACAGGTCCTCTAACAGCAATGGAACATGCATCTGTAACAAAATAAAGCAAAAATGGGGGATATAAGAGGATAATTTTGTTGTGAAAATATATATATATATATGTATATACAAGATAATTAGAATAGATATACAGCTACTTTCTCTTAGTTCAATGAGAAGAAAGGTTTGTACTAATATTGTTTAGACAAGATATCATGTCTGCATCTTGTCCTCTGAATAACCTCTACGAAGACAACAATATGCAATGTATTAATTATTGTAACTATCATACTACCCTGTTTTGAAACTGTTTCATTGCTATTTTATCTTCTTTCTTATTACATTGAATTAAAAATAAAATAAAAAATAAATTTTGAGATGAGTTAAACCATCTAAGTTGAGATTGAAGTTGTAATTCTCCTGTTTCAGTCTCCCAGAGTGCTGAAGTTATCCAGATGAGCTACTGTGACACCCAGATTCCCTCTATTTTATTTAATCTTTATGGTGACCCAAGAAGTAGCTATGAGTTGCCTGCTCTGCAGGGTGCAGCTGAGAGGGGAGACACCACAGAGTTTCATGTATGTGGTTGAGCCAGTTCTCCCCATAGGATCCTCTGACAGGAGGACTGGGCCCCCGTGGGAAGCACAGCTCACCCTGGGACCTCACCCTTTGCCCCCTTTCACCAGATTAGTTCCCAAGATGTTCTGTACTTCCCTTGCTCCCTGAAGGGGATGCCCCAGCAAATGCCCAGCTGAAAGAACTGCTACTTCTCCCAGCTTCCTTTGCGGCCAGGTGTGCCTGCACAGAAGAGAAGACATGCATATCTGGTACCCATCTCTGGTCTGGCCTTGCCAATCTCCATGCCAGGAGTTCCTAGTGAGTGCTCAGGCCCTAGAACCTCTCCCAGGATCAGTGAACCTGCACTGAGTGGGTTCAGACACTTCTTCTGGGTCCCCTATCTGCAAGAACAAAGGTTCCTGGTGCTTCTTTGGAGCAGACAGAATGTACACACTGTGCATGATCCCAGGGTTGGCCTATCCCTGGCCCGGAAGGCCCACACTGGCTAAGCGGCTCCTCGCACTGCTCCAGCTACCCTTACTTGAGATGCTTGGTTTTAACCAGATCTTGGTGAGGAGTCCTACTCTGCCTGCCCCTACAGAGTCTGCAACTCTGTCTGTCCTCATGTGCAGCTTGCAACTGATACCCTTAGGAGGCTCATTCCATGTCCATCCCATCGCTGCAGCCCCAGCTGATTCATGGAATCCCTCCTTCTAGAACTGTCTTCTCTGCTCCCAGCTTGTGGGATGATTTTAGCTAGCCCAGGCCCTATTGGAGCCAGGCAGCTGAGGTTGGAGACCCATGCGGCACAGGCTGTTCCAACAGAGTCCAATTCAATAGTAGCTGTCTTCTACAATGAGCGCCTCCTCCCAGTTTGTCAGTGGTTATCCTCTCACCCTGTCCCCACATGGTGGAGGGAAAGTGTCCTTTCTCAAGGATGCTAATCTCACTCATGCGGGCCTCATCTTCTTGACCTAATCACCTCTAAAGGCCCCATTTCCTAACATTCCTGTGGGAATTAGACTTCAGTACTCACATTGGGGTAACTTAAACATTCATAACAAGTTCCTGACACTACTTATGTGGAAAATGTAATTTATTTTTTAACATCTGTCATTTTCTAT
>PVKA01022913.1:0-36394 GCA_004027165.1 Ctenomys sociabilis | reverse complement strand
GGGGGTACAGGGGGCTGTCAGAAGTGGGGGCTAGGGTGAGTCCAAAGGGCAAGGGTGGGGCTTCTTACATGTCCACGTCATCATAGTCATCATCAGACTCTGACAGCTGGCTCCTGAAGAGTGACAGGTGTGAGCCTTGGTGGTCCCCACACATCCCAGGTCCCACCCTCACTCCAGGGGCCCAGACCTGGGGCTGCTGCTTCTGGGGTCTCCGGGGAGCTGTAAGCATGCCTGCAGGATAGGAAAGGGGTCAGCAGTGGTCCAGGGGTAGAGGGGCATCTGGGGGAGCAGGGAGGCATCTCACCTTGTCAGGTGCAAGTCTGGGATCTGCTCCTTGGAGCCTCCGGAACTCCATGTGGTGCCCTGCAGTAGGAGGTGCCAACCCAGTCAGGGGCAGTGACTTGGACTGGGGAAGAGGAAACAGAGCTGGGAGCTTTGGCGTCAAGGTCTTAGAGATTGGAATTGTCCCTCAGCAAGAGGGTTCTTGGCTCACGGCGGTCTCATTTTAAGGTCCAAGTTTGGAATCGGGAGATCAGAGCAGTCATAGAGTTCATTTATAGAATCCACTTGACTTTAGGGGTTCTGAGATTTTGGAGGTCTCTTATGGGGTCAGAGTATTGATGAATTTTCATGGGATCAGTTCGCAGGTCAGGACAGATGGGGGCTCTATGATGATTGTAGGTCATTTTCAGGTTTTTCTGGGGTATGTTAAGGGATCAGATGGTGATGAGGGTCGCTGGTGGTCAATGAAGGGAAGGGGATCTAATTAGAGTCAGAGGTCCCCTCGCAGTACGAGTGTCTACTCACGACAGCAGTCTGCATCTGGGATCCCCAGTGAGGTGGCCCGGTGGGTGGATCTGATCCGCCGAGGGATGGCAGGGGGCATCTGGGCAGAGGGGCCACAGCATCAGAGCTCACAGCCCCAGGCAGCCACCTCCAGCCTGCAGGGTCAGCCCCGAGTCTCCTCTCTCCCAGGACCCTCTGGTGCTCCCCTACTTCCACCCGCTGTGGCTTTGAGCAGCCTCAGGAAGGCATTCCTGGGTACTGGGTGGGGAGCACAGTTTGAGCAAAGGCCTGGAACTTCCTACGCCCTGGTCAGCCAAGGCCCTTACCTCAGGTTCCTCATCTTCACTCTCACCAATGGAAGGCCCTTTCCCGGGGTTCCTCAGTTTGTCCAGAAGATCTAGGATCAGGCCTCTATTCAGCCCAGACTGGGACATCAGCTGATGCTGGGGGAGGGGAAGGGAGGTCAGCAGACAGAAGGCTGGGGCAGGGTGGGGGCGTGGGGGCTTGAGACTGGCCCAGGGAGGCCTGTGGGGAAGGACCAGCTGAGGGAGGAGCAGGGAATCTAGAAAATTTGGGAACCTGGGGAATTCTGAAAAGCTTTAAGGGAGTAGAATTCAGGATTCTCTGAATGGGGCTTGGAGAATTCCAGAGGGGTCCTGGAAGGGACTTGGGGTTCCCTTGAAATTTGAGAGGACTTCCTGGAATGGGTCTTGAGATCCAGTAGAATTTGTAAGTTCTAATAATTCAGGGATCTCAGAAAGCTCTAGGCTACAATGTGGAGACTTGGGAGGTATCCTGGGAAATCTGAGGGACAAGTGCTTCAAAGGGGCACAGGGATTCTGTGAACTAAATTCTCAATGTTCATGGGGATCAGAGGGCTCCCTGGAAGGTGTGTCGTGGGCTGAGAACTGGGGAGCTTCTCAATGGGGTAGGAGAGATTTACACTGAGCATCTTGGTGGCACTGGGTCGTTTCTTGGGATTCTTAGTGAGGCTGACTTTGACAAAATTGTGGAAGGCAGCTGACCTGGGGAGAAAACAGGCAGGTTCTGGTGTAAGAGGAGCAGGCACGTTCCAGAAGGAGGGGCTCTCCCTCCCCAATGTTACCCCCTTACCATTTGCTCTTTTCCTTCAGCCGGGGAGGCTGGTAACCACTCTTGGTCATGAGGAAAAGGACTCTAGGACAGTAGGGGAAGAGCATAGAATCCAGACCCCCAAGGGGGACCCAGCAGCACTGAGGTCAGCAGATGACAGCAAGGGACGAGTGGGACCGGGGTTGGCACTCACAAAGTGCCAGGAGGCCACGCCTAAGGGAAGCCACTTATACTCCACAGCCACAGCCACTCAGCAGGGGGCCCAAGATGGGGTCCCTGAGCCAGGACTTCCTGCCACAGAAGGCTCCCAGCCAAGGCTGCTACTTGGGGAGCACAGGGAGGTCTCCTGAGGGAAACTGTGGTGTCTTCAGGGCCAGGGCTGAGGGCCTGTCACACCTGCCTACCTGAGAGGGTGCACATCAAAGAGCGGAGGCTGCAGCTCGGCCAGTTCAATGGCAGTGATACCCAGGGACCAGATGTCACAAAGCTCATTATATCCTCCCTTCAGGGCCACTGCAGCCACTTCTGGAGCCATCCTGGGGACAGAAATCTTCAGCGTGCCAGAGATGAGACAGATAGAGGGAGGACAGGGAGGAGGAAGACAGGGACTGGGGTGAGGGCAGCAGAGGCCTAGAGACAGTCAAGTGGAAAGGGCCACAGAAATAAAGATGGAGGGGCCGGGGAGATGGCTCAGTGGAATAAGTGCTTCACTGGCAAGCACAAGGGCCTGAATTCAATCCCTGGTTCTGCCAAAAAAGGAAAGAAAAAAAAAAAAAAAAGATGGACACACCGCCAGGCATGGCTCTGTGAGGCTGAAGATCAAAAGTTCAAACTCAGCCTGGGCAATTTAGTGACTCAGCAAGACCCTGTGTCACAAAAGATAAAAGATAAAAAGATCTAGGGATGTAGCTCAAGGTGAAGGCCCTGGGTTTAGTCCCCACTATTAGGAAGGCCCCACTTCTATCAGAGAGAAATAGAAAAAAAGAGGCAGGAGAGGGCCACGGACCGAGAAAAGGCATAGGGAGTGACAGATCAAGATAAAATCCAACACGCACACAGAAACAGTCAGAAAGGGGCACAGAGAGATAGAATGGAGTCACAGTCAACCAAAGACAGAGTCAGGGAACAAGATTCCCAGGGATGGGGGCCTGGAGGTGTAGCTGGGTGGTACAGTGTTTGCCTAGCATGCACAAAGCCCAGAGTTCAATCCCTGGAACCACTACCACCACCAAAATTTAAAAAAAAAAAAAAAAAAATCTTTTTTTTTTTTTTTTTGCGGGGTGGGGGGACTCAGCTCAGCCCACCCTGGGGTAGGGGCTGGCACGGCATGTGGTGCTGGGGATCGAACCGCGGTCCCTGAGAGTTTGCCTAAGCTTGCCAAAGCAGGCGCTTTAGACCGCTGAGCTATCTTGCCAGCCCCCAAAAAAGAAATCTTAATCGAGATTCCCAGAGAACCAAGGTTGGAGAAGCACGGCCTGCCAAGCACATCCTAGCATGTACCCCTCACCAGTAGGGTGTTCCAATGAAGGAGAGGCGCCTCGCCAGTGTTGCCCCAATCTGAGCCGAGATACCGAAGTCAGCTGGAGAGACAGGGAGTGATATAGTGTCCACCTCCCCCAACCCCCACTCACCCTCTGTCACCTCTCACCAGCCACACTCACCCAACCTGACCTCCCCAGCATCATTGATAAGGATGTTGGCTCCCTAGAGACAAGAGGAGGGATAGACTGTTAGAGACCCCTCCCCAGCTCACTGCTACCCCACCCCAAATGCCACTCCCACAACCAGGCCTCAGCCCCTGTGGCACCCACAGTCCCAACACACCTTGATGTCCCGGTGAATCTTCTTCTGGGAGTGCAGGTAGGCCAGTCCCTGGGGAGAAGCATGGTACAAGACATGTGAGGCTGCTGGAGGGAGAGGGGCCCTGCCACCCATCCAAGGCCCCCAGGCCTCTCCTCACCTGGAGCACTTCCCTGCAGACATAGCTAATCTGGAGCTCAGACAGGGAACCGGTCACTGCAAAGGTCAGCCGGGCCGGCCGTGTCAGGGCAAGGTTGGGTGACAGCCAGGAAGCTGGGCCCACCCACACCAGCTGAGAGGGGCCCAAAGGGGAGGGGACCCCATGGGACAAGTGGGCAGCAGATGAGGGATGTTGATGACAGAGAAGGGGCTGTGCAGAGTAATAAGTCAGAGGCAGCCAGACATTCTGAAGACAACTGTTTCCTCTACTGTGTGGCAAGTGCTAGGGACATAGCCCTGGACAAAACACACATCCCTGCCCTACTAGAGGACAGTCCACAGGAGACAGGGCACTTGCCTCACACATGTCAGGCTTCAGGTTTCATCCCCAGCAGCGCAAAAACAAAATACAAAAAACAACAACAACAAAAATCCAGCAAGATGCTAACAAGTAGTAAGAAAAAGAACAAGAAAAGATAACAGGAAATATGTGTGGGAAGGGCTACCGATATTTGACATCAGGTGGTCAGCAAGGCTACTTTAAGAAGCTGATAGAGGCTGGGCACGCTGACATGCACCTGTAATCCCAGTATTCTGGAAGGCTGAAATGCAACCACGGCAAAGTTTGAGTCGCACCTGGATGAACAGCAACTTGGCCAGGCCCTATCCGCCCCTCAAAAAAATAAAAGCTACTGGGGATGTGGTTCAGTGCAAAGGCCCCCAGCGCTGCAAATGAAGAAGAAGGTGGAGGAGGAGGGGAAAGTAGCAGCTGGGGACGTGAAGGGTCCAGTCCCACTGGTAGGAAGAAGAGGAACAGCAAGTGCAGGGGTGGGAGGGGGGCCAGTGTGGGAGGAGGGGTGGGTTAGCTGGGTGGACTCAGGTCTGGGTAGCTGGAGGGGGAGGGGGGTTCCACCAGGGAGAGGGGTGCTTGCAAATGATGAAAGGCTGAGACAAAAAGACAGGGAAACAGGGACAGAGCCAAACATGGCATGGACAAAAGTATGGGGGAGACAGATGTACTCTGAGCTGAGAGGAGACAGAGGAGTAGAGAGGGGACAGCTGAGAGCGCATGGTGCACCAAGACCAGATCTCACAGCAGGCTGGGTGAGTCACTTCCTTTGTGTGGGCCTCAGTTTCCCCCCCTGCATCTTTGTTTGTTTGTTTGTTTGTAGTGCTGGGCATGCAGCCCAGGGCCTCAAGCGTGCTAGGCAAGCACAGGATGACGCCTAAGCCACATTTAGCACCCCCACCCTAGAGTTTCTTAATGATGCTCTTCCTCCTGACATTTAAGGTCTTGGAAGAGACCAGAGGCACTTCAGATATCAAAGCAATATCTAAAGACAGAAGCAAGTATCAGAGATGTAGTGAGCAAAAGAAAAAAAAAAGGAAACTCAGAGTGGAGCTAACAATGCCCATGCCTGCCATCTGGGCATTCTTGGAAGCTGAATCAGAAGGATCTCAAGTTCCATCCCTGCCTGGGTAAATCAGTGATTTAAAAAGATCCTGTCTTAGGGGCTGGGGAGATGGCTCAATGGAAAAAAGCACTTCCCTGGCAAGCACAAGGGCCTGAGTTCAATCCCTGGTTCTGCCAAAAAAAAAAAAAAAAAAAGATCCTGTCTCAAAAAAATAGAAAGGAGCCAGGGATGATGGTATATGCTTGCAATCCCAGCACTCTGGAAGGCTGAGGCAGGAAGCTCTAAAGTTTGAGTTTCACCTGAGAAATTTAGCGTGGTCCTGTCTCAAAAGACAAAATAAGGGCTGGAGATGTGGCTCAGTGCAGTAGCTATGGGCTCAGTCACAAAAGCTAAAAATAAAAAATAGAAGTGAGGAGAAGGAGAATAGCATCAAGGCAGAGAAGTAATGTAGCTTAGTTCACAAGCTCTGGGTTCGATCTCCAGCACCACCAAAAAGAAATAAAAATAAAAATTCAAACAAGTGACCAGAAGCTCACACCCCCACCCCACCCAAATTCTTCTAGACTGAAAGACAGGCTGAGAGAGAGAACCAGAAATCCATCCATGTATTCAACAGAAGTCTGGGCACCTACTCACCTCCAGAAAATCCAGAAACACACAAACAGACCTCATCAAAGAGATGGAGAGGCAGCGGAGCTAGTCCCTGCATGCAGAACACCAGGGTGGACAGGCAGCTGCCGTAGGGCAGGGCCCCAGGGCCTGCAGGGTCACTGTGAGGTCCCCCACATGGTCCAAGCCCAGAGAGGGGCCTGCTAGAGAAGATGTGTACCAGGAAGACAGTTTACAGAGACACAGACAAACAGGACAGGTAGGTTGGAGGGGTGGGGGGGGCTGGGGTTCCATCTCTTCTCTGACCTTGGTAGATGTCCTGGAGAGAACCAGCCCCACAGAATTCCATGCAGATCCAGAGCTTCTGCAACCTACAGTGGTCCAAGAGGAATAATGATCATAATAGTAACAGCAGAATGATAAATTATTGTTATTATTATTATTATTATTTTTGGCAGAACCAGGGATTGAACTCAGGCCCTTGCACTTGCCAAGGAAGTGCTTATTCCACTGAGCCATCTCTCCAGCCCCGATGTTAAGAATTTTAATATACTAGCTCTCATCTCCCAGGCTCCCTCACCCACCACAGTGAGCCCATTCCATTCCATTACAGAGGGGGAAGTCGAGGCTCAGCCAGGAAATGGACACTGAGGGCAACTTAGCCTAAGCATAGGTCTCTGGACACCAAATCCAGGCTAACCTCTGCCATCCCAGGCTAACCCAGGGGGTGAAGTGGAGGTCTCACTTGTTGCAGCATCTGGATGGGACAGAGGAGCCCAGAGTGCAGGGTCCAGGGAATGAGGTCATTATTGAGGTATCTGGGAAATTATTCTGGGGATCAGAGAATTTGGGAGTTTGTATTAAAGGAGCTGATGAAATGTGAGAACCCAAAGGACAGAATGAAGAAAGATTAGTGTTAGAAGAGTTCATTTCAGACTTAGAGACCATGAAGACCAGTTTGGTGGAACCTGAGTCAGAAGTGGTAATTAGAATAGGGGGTGCCCTGGGCAGAAAAGTGGAAAAGCAGACTGGGGATCAGGACAAGGGTCCTCCAGTTAAAAGTGGGAATCTAAGGCTGAAAGGCAGGCTAGGGCATCGGGGTCAAAAATGAAAGTTCCAAACTGGGGATTAAGCTAAGGGTGCCCATTCAGAAAGCAAGGTTTTAAATTGGGGGCTGGGCTGAGTCCTGGTGTAGGTGGGGTGAGCTAAGGATCTTCACCAGAGGTAGCTGCCATGGTAGGCCACAATGTTGGCATGCCGGCAAGTTTTCAACATGAGGATTTCCTTCTGGAGGGTGGAAACATCGTCATCTGCAAGGACGGGTGGGACAGAAAGGGTGGCTGTCAGCAGGGAGTGGTGGGAGAGGGCTCCCCGTGTTCCATGAGGTGGAGGTGGGGTGCAGGGGTTCCCAGGTTCCCTCTTACCAGGTTCCATCTTCACCATCTTCAGTGCCACTACGTCCCTAGACACCTTGTCTCGAGCCTTGTAAAGGGGAAGTTGGTGTCAGGCGGGCTCCATTCGCATGAGCCCTTTGTTAGTATCCTCTAGCCATGCTAAGGACTGAAACCTTTTTGGTACCTGTTCTCTTCTTGGGGTTCACTCTAAAGGTCATTGGCCTGAGAGTGATGGAGACAGAGGGACTTCTCACCTTGAAGACTTCTCCGTAGGTGCCACCACCCAGTCGCTGCAACAAGTCATAGTGGTCCCGAGGGTCCCTATTAAAGATGTCAGGATCCACGAGGTCCATCCCCGGAGGCAGGAGGTGGGCCTGCGCCCAGGGGCCAGCCGGACCTCAGGGCTCAAGTTTGGCACCTCCTTCCCTCCTCACAAGCCCTGCACCCGCCTTGCTTCTGTGGGCTGTGGCCTTCCCCCCTCTTCTCGCTTCCTGCCCCAACTGCAGGGCTGAGCTATGGGCTCCACCCCTCTTCCCCTGGGCTCCGAGGGCCTGTAGGGGGCAGTTGCTCTGACACCCTGGGACTCCTCTCCACTCCTAAGGCTCGGTGTTGAATGTAAACGAGATGCAAACGATCCTAATTTTAACGGGGGGTGTTTCAGCAACTCTCCCCTGTTCTAGGTGGGACTACAAACCCTAGCTAAACCTCTTCTGGGTGCTTGAGCTTGGCTACAACTCACAATTTGCAGGTCTTCACAGGGATGATTAAGTAGCATACATACCTTCCCCACCGGGGCATATAAATGCACTACAGTGTTAGCACCTGCCGGACGTGGTAGCAGTGCACTCCTGTAATCCCAGCACCGGGGAGACTGAGACAGGAGGACCGCAGCGATTTCTACGCCAGCTGGACTACATAGTAAGACTTTGTCTCAAAAGTGTTAACTTCTGCATGCTGCTGCAGTGCATGTGCGGTGCTTCTGCTGTGATACAAGTGCGGATCACACACACACACACACACACACACACACACACACACACACACACACACGACGTGCCTGTGCACGCAGGCCTGCAGTGTAGAACCTAACTTAAGGCGGCACACAGGTAGCGCTCGCCTTCAGACAGCGCGATCCGGTGGCAGCCAGGACCCCTCGCCTCCCTACCCACTTCCTTCACCGCAGAATGCAGTTGTTTTTTTTTTTTTTGTTGTTGTTGTTGTTGTTTTAGAACGCACTGTTTTTTTTTTTTTTTTTTGTCTTTTTGAAACAGGGTCTCACTATGCAGTACAGGCTGGCCTTAAACTCACTTTGTAGCTCAGGCTGGTCTCGAACTCACAACAATACTCCTGTCTCAGCCTCCCGAGTGCTGGGATTACAGGCCTGCACCACCACGCCCGGTTTAGAACGCACTGTTTTTATTGGCTTCTACTCAAAGAACTGGGTTGGGGGGTGGGTGAAAACCAGGGCCAAAGACTTGGAACTGTGGAAGTGAGCATCCTGATCCTGCATCAGGAGCTCAGACCCGAAGCAAGGAGCGCACGGAGGCGTCCCCTGGGACTTGGTCGAGTACCAAAGTGCAAGCTACTAGGCGGATTATTGAACAAATCCCCCTTCACAAACCGCCCAGGAAGAAGACAAGAACTCGGAGTACAAGCACGTGAGCTTCTCCGGCTAGGGGAGGGGATTCCACAAACCCGGGAAAAGCCCCGCCCCTAGCCCATGAAGGCGCCTGCGCATTACAGTACACTAAGCTTTTCTCACGCCGCTGCTTCCCGCTTAGGCGGAGCGAATACGCACGCGCCAATTACGCCCGCTGGGAAGAAATCACGTGGCAGCGGGAAAGCGTGGCAGCTGTGGGGAGAACCTCCCTCAGCGTCCTCCAGAGCTGATGCGACACCAGTGACGTATTTCCATTTCCTACTTTTTTTTTCCTTCTTCCGGTCCTCGCGGAGTGTGCGCTGGGCTGGAGTTCCACACTACTTCTGATAGTCTTGGAAGGAGGCAGTAGTCATGGCGATGTTTGAGCAGATGCGAGCCAACGTGGGCAAGTTGCTCAAGGGTATCGACAGGTCTGAGCTCGGTCGGAGGGAGCGCTTTGGCCAAGTGGCGGGGAGAAGAAGCGAGGGGTGGCCAGGGGTCTGGACTCGTCCGGGGTGTGTTGCCCGGTCGCCGTCCTGGAGATGTTTACGGAGACAGCACTATAAAGGCCTAAAGGCACCTACTATTTCGTTTCTTTAATCGCCTGAAAATTGCACTGCGCTTCTTTTTCAGCTCCTCTCAGCTCCTTGGTCACAGTACCTACTACTGTCGCCTTTGCCCCCTGATGATGTTATTCAACACAGGTTCACTGATGTACACACTTAGTACCTGGCTAGCCACAAATAGTCTGGCTAGATTTTATGGATTGAGTTCTCTTCGGAAAGGAGACAAATCCAATAGCAGAGTGGTAGCCCGGAGTCTGGGGTAGGCAAAGGCTTGGAAATAAGGAATGAAGGAGGGGGAAGGAGCGATTAGGCACTGATCTAGGGAGGGGATGAGTCTCAACCATTGTGGAACCCTAGAAGATATGGGTAACAGGAGTGTTCAGGAGGCCATGTACACAGGCTAAGTTGACAGGCTGAGGTTGGGAGGCAGCGTGTGTAAGACCCAGGGCTCCAATGAGGTTAGACCACACCAGGTCTGGGTGTGGGCAAGTTCTGTAAGAGCTTTTAGAACTGTTTGGTTAGAACTAGTGCCCAAGGCTAGATTTAGAGACAAAGAAGGAAAAAGCAGGTCATGATGTCTCTTTGGCACCCCGAAAGGACTGGCTTCAGTCCCTGGCTCTTCATGGCTCGTCCATTTTCAT
This sequence comes from Ctenomys sociabilis, assembly GCA_004027165.1. Lineage (NCBI taxonomy): Eukaryota > Metazoa > Chordata > Mammalia > Rodentia > Ctenomyidae > Ctenomys > Ctenomys sociabilis. The sequence goes on along the minus strand of PVKA01022913.1, from coordinate 26,293 downwards.
TCTTGTCTAGGTACAATCCTGAGAACCTGGCCACCCTGGAGCGCTATGTGGAAACGCAAGCCAAGGAAAATGCCTATGATCTGGAAGCCAATCTGGCAGTCCTGAAGTTGTGAGTACCTAGTCTGTCCCCACCTCTAGCCCTGCACAGCTAGCAGGGTGCCACTCTGAGCGCGGGAAGGGATGCTAGGGTAGCCTGCAGATCATGGCTTCTCCTTGGTGTGCAAGACTAGGAAGCTAAGGAAGTTGGGTTTTCTTGTCTTTTTGAGACAGTGCTTCAGTGTGCAGTTCAGGCTAGCCTTAACTCGAGGCACTTCTCCTGCCTCAGCCTCCTGAGCGCTGGGATTACAGGCACGTGCCACCACTTCGCTTAAAATTTTCTAAATAAGCGAACACATGTGTATTTTCACAACTAATTATAAACGAACACCCATATACGCACTGTCCACCATCTATTTTGCAAAAGTGTTAGTAGCCCCACAGGCCCTCTGCTCAAATGCTTAGTTCCTGACAAACCATCCCCCCACTCTGGTAACTTGTCATACCCTTGTGGCCTGGCTTATGCTCAAATATGGAACAGATTGGCTCAGGTTTGTCTGCTTTGAACTGGACACAACTGGGGCTGGGGAGATGGCTCAGTGGAATAAGTTCTTCCTTGGCAAGTGCAAGGGCCTGAGTTCAATTCCTGGTTCTGACAAAAAAAAAAAAGAACTGGACACAACTATAATCATACAGCATGAGCTCTTTTGTATAAAGCACTGGGTTTGTGACACTCATCCATTTTTTTATGTGACTGTAATTTGTTGTCTGTTGTATAGTATCCTACCTTGGCTTCATTATTTTCTTTCTTTTTTCTTTGTATTTAGGACAAGGTCTACAAGGTCTCACCGGATTGGACTCATAGTGATTCTCCTGTTTATAGCCTCCCAAGCGCAGGGATTATCGGTGTGCGCCACCACACCATCTCAGTGCACCCCGGGGGTGGGGCTGGTACAGCCGGCCCTGGCACTTTAATCCACTGAGCTATTTGGCCGGCCCTATTTTCTTTTTCTTTTGGTCAGTCTCTTGCTGTATAGTTCAAGCTTGCCTTGAACTCACTTTGTAGCCCATACTCACTTTAGTCTTCCTGCCTCAGCCTCTTGGGTATTGGGAATACAGGCTCTGTTTGTATGGTCTGCTTCTTTTGGAATCTTACCTGTTGTGTACTTTCTTGACATACTGCCTGCTGTGAGTTTTTGCAGACAACATAGACTCTGTTCTCATCCATAAGATGGAGAAAAGTGTGTGTGTAGAGGTGGATTAGATTGTTCAGTGATAACTACTGCATTGAAGGCTCTATGTCTGTTATCTTAATTGCTGCACCTACCCCTGGGAGGTGGGTGTTTTGTATGTTTGGTATTGGGGGTCAAACCCAGGGCCTCATGCATGCCAAGTACCCAGTCTATCACTGGTCTATACTTCCTGTTTTGAAAACTAAGAAATTGAGGCACAAAGAATTTTTTGTTTGTTTGTTTTTTGTTTCTTGTGGAACTGGGGATGGAACTCAGGACCTTGTGCTTACCAGGCAAGCACTTATTCTACTGAGCTATCTCCCCAGCCCCTCCCCCCAAAGAATTTTAAATTAGCAATCCAAGGCAGGCATGGTAGTGGCTGTGCCTGCAAAACAGGTGCTCTTTAGCTGGGCTGTTCCACCTGTCTGCCTGTTGGTTGCTAAACTGTGAGAGGCCAGGCAACTAATTCAACTCACACTGCCAGATGTGTGTACTGGGGTTCTGAGTATAATTCCAGCACTCTGGGAGGCTGAGGCTGGAAAATCACAAATTTATTTGACCCAAGCCTGGGCAACTTAACAAGATCCTGTCTCAAAATATTAAAAAAGGGCTTTGGTAGGGACTGGGAATATAGTTCAGTAGCACTAGTACCTGCCTGTGAACACAAGGTCCTGAGTTAGATTCCCCTGTACTAAGGTGAAGGAGCTTGGGATATAGCTCAGTGGGAAAGGCCTAGGTTCATTCTCCATGGGGTTAAGGTCATCCATGAGGAAATTTCAAGCAGCTACCTCCATCCTCATTTGTTTAAGAGTCACTTGATTTTGTTGTGAGCATTAACTGTCCCTATCTCCGTAGGGAGGGCACACACTCTGGAAGGTTACATAGCCAGAAGATGTGGGTGGGACTGGAGCCCAAATCCAGACACAGGCAAGAGCCAGTACTTGGTGCAACTCAGGGATGTGGCGCTATCACTATTGACATGTCTCTTGCTACCCTTCCCAGGTACCAGTTCAACCCAGCCTTCTTTCAGACCACAGTCACTGCCCAGATCCTGCTGAAGGCTCTCACCAACCTGCCCCACACCGACTTCACCCTGTGCAAGTGCATGATAGACCAAGCACACGTATCCTTCCAGGGCCAGGGAGGGAGCGGAGGCAAGCTGACCGAGGGTCTGTTCATCCACAGCACCGAGTGCCTCTGGGCTGACATGGGCAGGACTCCTGTCCTCCTGGAGCTCTCATAGTCTAATGAGGCAGGCAGGTCCCACACTAGTGGCAGCTGGGAATGGGCAGATTCCTGACTATCTGGTGGTTAAGGAAAGGCCCCCAGAAGAGGGAGGAGGAGAGAGTCTAGGAGACTGAGGAGTTGGGGTGGGTGATCCCCATTCCAGAAGAGGCCTGAGTAGGGAGGCCTACAGATAGGATCTTGGTGTCTATAGAGAAAGGAAGCATGGCATAGGAAGGTCACGTACAGCCAGACTCCAGGGCACTGGGCAGCTGAGACACTTTGGGGCTGCAAGCGCTATGGCCAGATTGGTGCTCCAGGAACAGTTTCCTGTGGTGCCAGGTGAGCAGAGAGCCACCAGGCAAGCAGAACTGGCTCACCAGCTTGGCCTGGGCAGGAGTGTCATGTAAGTGTGTCCTCAGTGCTGGGCGTAGAGCTGGGCTTCTGCGGTGTTTAACGCTGCCACCTATCCTCTTTAGTGGCCGGTCCCATTGAGCCCTGGCTTTCTTTTCAGCAGTCTCTCACCTGTGCCTGCAAAGCGGGTGCTCTTGGGCAGGGCTGTTGCACTCGTCTGCCTGTTGGTTGCTAAACTGTGAGAGGCCAAGCGATTAATTCAACCCACATTGCCAGATGTGTGCCCTGGGGTTCTAAGTATTGAGTTGGTACTGGTATGTAGTTGAGCCACCTTTTATTTCATTGTCCTCGTCACTGGACTTGTAGGTTGTTCCACACCTTTGACCGTTACAGACAGTGCTGTTATAAATAGCCTTTCTCCTGCCTCCATTCACAGGAAAAGCAAGACATGAGATGACTTGAATTCCTAGTTCTTTTTTTTCCCCTAGTGTTTCATTTTGATACTTCATTTTTGTGGCACTGGAGATGATGCCCAGAGTTGCATGCTTGCTGGGCAAGGGCTCTGCCACTGGGCTACCCCCCAAGGCTTTTCTCAGAACTAAACCTTTGGAATAAAGGGCCTAGACTAAGAAGGTAGGTGGGAGAGGGGATCAGGACTGGCAGCACCAGTCTTTACAAATGGGGGGCTGTTTTCTCTTAATGCTTCCCCTGTCAGCAAGAAGAGCGACCTATTCGTCAGATTCTGTACCTTGGGGACCTGCTGGAGACCTGTCACTTCCAGGCCTTCTGGGTAATGTCCCTTGGGCCCCTGGATAGGGTGGAGGCCAGGCTGTGGGCTGTAGAGTACTAATAGGAAGGAAGGGTATGGTGCACATTTGGCTTCCCTGCGCTTAGTGCTCATGTGCAGAAAGTACCAGCACTCACAGGTGACCTGGTGCCTACAAACTCAGGCTGACCCCATCCTCTGTCACTAGCTGTTAGGAATGCTGTCCTTTTCCTGCTTTGTTTGGAGTCCAACCCTCATCTCTACTGTCCCCAAATGTGAGGCCACATGGCCTCTTTGGTCTGCACTGCCCTGTCTTAGGTTCACCATCACTACACTATACCAAAATTAGAAGCTGGGTGTGGTGGCGCATGCCTGTAATCCCAGCATTCAGGAGGCTGAGGCAGGAGGATTGCTGTGAGTTCGAGACCAGCCTGAGCTACAAAGTGAGCTTAAGGCCAGCCTGAACTGCATAGTGAGACCCTGTCTCAAAAAGACAAAAAAAAATTAGGTCTTTTAGAAAAAAACTTTCCATCTGGCATGGTGGCACTTGCCTTTAATCCCAGCACTCTTGAGGCTGAGGCAAGAGGGTTGCTCCAAGTTTGAGATGAGTCCGATCTACATAGCAAAACCCTGTCTCACACAGAAACATGGAATACAAAAGAAAATACTTCTCTTGACGTCCATATGCCTTCAAGGGCCGCCCCTCTCCCTTTGCAGCTATGCTTCTGGCCAGTGGATTCACTGTCTCAGTCTGCCTTGGTCTTTCCTGGGTCTCAGACTCTGGAACCAGCACCAGCTTGCTGAGTCTGTAGTAGCCCTGGTATTCCTTCCATGTTCGCTGGGATACATTGGAGCCTTTGAGGGCTTGTTCTGTACATCCAGGCTGCAGCCAGTCAGATAGCCGCCCACTGAGCAAAACAACAGAGCTCCCTGGAGGACAGCTTCCTATACCTGTATCCACCCTACCACCTCTCAGGCCACCATCACTGGCTCCCAGGGCAGCCATTGGGTCTTCTCCCCAACTGCTTTCCCTCAGCACCCTGTGTGTTTCTCATGCCCCTTGCTCCTGCTGAAGGAGCCTTGCTGAGAGTGACACTTGAGCAGAAGTCTAAAGTAGAGGGCCTGAGGTGGGTGGGTCCTGGGGAGGTGGGGAGGCACTTTGGGGGCAGATAGGGCCGAGCTGACATAGACCGGCTCTTGGGGCATGCTCAGCGGTTGGTCTTTTCTCTGAAACATGAGTAAGATTCCATGACCCAGTGCAGCTGACTGACTTATGTCTATTCCCATTCCTGGTTGTGTTTTCTTCCAGCTGGGTTCAGACCAAGTCACTTAGCTGCTGTAAGGCTTTGTCTGTCTGTAATATGCATGACCACAGAAACTTACATCATAGGGTCACACACAGAATGCCCCATGTGTGAGTGGTCACATCAGCTACTAGGACAATGCTAGTATCATGGATGTTGTGTTTATAAGGAGTACACTATTCCCCTCTCAGCAAGCCCTGGATGAAAACATGGACCTCTTGGAAGGTATAACTGGCTTTGAAGACTCTGTTCGAAAATGTAAGTTCTTCTTTGAGCTCTGCAAGTGAGGACTGGGGTAGGGAACAGAGTCCTGGGGGCCAGCCCCTCAGTACTGTCTGTCCCCTCCAGTTATCTGCCATGTCGTGGGCATCACATACCAGCACATAGACCGCTGGCTGCTGGCTGAGATGCTTGGGGATCTATCAGGTAAGACTATAGGTCCTTGTGCCACTTTGGAAGGTAGGGTGGCCAGGGACAGCGGACTTCTGCCACCTTCTCTGGTAGCCCCAAACCAGCCTCTAGGCTTCACCAGGGGTGAGCCCAGAGAAGAAATAGTGGCTTCCCATGTGTCCATCCTGGGAATAGCTTAAACCATTTGTCATTTATTCCTGTGGCAGCTAATTGAATTTGGGTTATGGGGGGTGGTCTTTTTTTTTTTTTTCCCAGAACTGGGGATGAACTCAGGCCCTTGTGCTTGCCAGGGAAGCACTCATTCCACTGAATCATCTCCCTGGCAGGGGAGTCTTTTTGAGACAAGGTCTCCCCATGCAGTTCAGGTGGGCTTGAGCTCACTTTGTAGCCCAGGCTGGCTTGAGCTCATAGCAACCTTCCTGCCTTAGTTTTCTGAGTGCTGGGATTACAGGCATGTGTCACCATACCTGACCAGTTGACTTAGTTCTGACCTTGTTCCAGATAGTGTTCTGGACTGTGGGTAACAAGCAGAACAAATTCCTCAGTGGCAGAAACCTAGCATGCACCAGGCCCTAGCATATCCAAAAATGTAAAAGATTACAAACATACAAGATTTATGTGTCTCATGGCGATTGATGCTGTGAAGGACAGCAAGTCAGTGTGAGGCTGGGGCCTGAGGACAGGCACCCATGAAGGTCTGAGCAGGGCCTGCTTGTTGTTCATGGGTGGCTGGGCAGTGATGGTGTGAGCAGAGAGCAGCTGGAGCAGGAACTCCAGGTCCTGAGGAGTCTTTGTAGGACTTTTTTCTTTCCTCTGAGTGAGATGCAGTCACAGGAAGACTTTGAGCATGGAGGCCTGGGACATAGATGCTTTTAAAAGACCTCTCCCTGGGGAGCCGGGGAGATGGCTCAGTGGAATAAGTACTTCCCTGGCAAGTGCAAGGGCCTAAGTTCAATCCCTGGTTCTGCCAAAAAATAAATAAATAAATAAAAGACCTCTCCCAAACCAAAATGTTTGTGTATTTTGGGGATAGGTACTGAGAATCGAACTTAGAACTTTGGATTTGCCAGGCAGGTACCATGCTACTGAGCCATTTCCCAGGGCCCTGTGTATTTATTTTTGTAAAAATGGAGCAAAGAAAAGTCAAACTAAAAGAAGCCAGAGGTTGAGGTACACCCCTGTAATCCTAGTGTTCTGAGAAGCTCAGGCAAGAAGATTGCAAATTCAAGCCCAGCCTGGCCAGTTCTGACTCTTAAATGAAAAGGGCTGTCCAGGTATCTTCAGTGCAAAGGCCCTGGGTTCAATCTGTGATACCACACTAAGGAAGGTGAAGACCAAAGCCCTCTCTAGGAAGCACAAGAGAGCCAAGTGTGCCCTCTGGTGGCAGTATAGGAAATGAGCCACAGAAAGGGTGAGACCCATCTGGCTGCTGCTGCTGCCCAGGCAAAGGGTGCCAGCTGCAGTTGGGTGAGGAGGGTGCTATGGCTGGTAAGTCTTGATCCCTGGCCTCACAGTCCTGTAGCTGATCCGTGCTCCTGTGCTGCTTATGTCACTTGCAGACAACCAGCTGAAGGTTTGGATGAGCAAATACGGCTGGAGTGCAGACGAGTCGGGGCAGATTTTCATCTGCAGCCAAGAAGAGAGCATCAAGCCCAAAAACATTGTGGAGAAGATCGACTTCGACAGTGAGTGCCGGCCAAGGGCTTGGGCTGTGGGGTGGGGCGAGGGGCTTCCCACGGAGACAGGCTGAGAAACTTGCACCTCCAGGCCTATCTTGGGGTGTCTAGCCAGAGAGAAGGGTGTGTTGGGTGTCCTGCCCCATGGTGCTCAGTGAGATTTTGCAGGGCTAGAAGGCTGGCAGGTGTTACCACGCTCACCTGGTCCCAGATACTCTGTTCCTATGGCCCTCCTTTATCTTAGTGCTCCAAGGACCTCTCAGGCCTTGAAGTCCAGTTAGTGGGTAGGAATCTGAGTTCTCCATTCTGTAGCTTCTGTGCCTCAGTTTTCTCACCTAAAAAATGGAGAGGAAGTTAGGCATGGTGATGCACACTCATAATCCCTGCTAGCACTCTGGAAGGCTAAAGCAGGATTGCAAGTTCTAGCCCAGTTCAGGCAGTTTAGTGACTTAACCTGTCTTAGAGGAGTTGCGGGGATAGAGCTGGAGATAGCTCAATGTGAAGGTCCTGCCTTCAATTCCCTAGTACCACAAAAAACAGAAATCCTGTAAACTGGACCAAGTAGCAGCACACACCTGTACTCCTGGCATCTGGGAGGCTGAGGCAGGAAGATTGAAAAAGTGTGAGGCCAAGCTGGCCTAACAAGGAAAAGCCCAAACTACTATAGTAGTATTAAGTATAAGCTACATTTATTTGGTGCCAGGCATGGTTCTGAGCCCTTCACTTAATCCAGCAGCCCTATGGGGAAATGGGAAGACTGAGGCACAGAACTGCTAAGTAACTTGGGCCTCCTGAGTCCCTAGCTTTTTGAGGAGTTTTGTTTCTTTTTTTTTAAAAAAAAAAAACTACTGATAGAAACTGCCTCTGACAGGGCAGTGGGCCTGGAAAGGATCTGGTGCTCTGAATGGAGTAGGTGCTTCAAGGTTTGCCTCTGGGCCTTTCCAGGTTAACCTTGTGTCTCCACTTTGCAGGTGTGTCCAGCATCATGGCCTCCTCCCAGTAACTGCAACCCTTTAATAAAGACTTGTTGGCTCAGGCCTGCTGTCTCCTTGGTGTAGGCTTCCTGCCTTTTTCCTCTCGGCCAGCAGAGGCCGCCTGGGAGCAGGGCTTTGCGCCCAGGCTGGAGCCCCCTCCTCTGTCATCCCTTGTCTCCTGCCCTGCCAGGTGCAGATGGGCAGGGCCACAGTGAGTCAGCCAGGAGTGTGGTGTGAATGGCCGAGTGGCCTCGGGCCTGGCTCTGCAGAAGTGGAGGGCGCTGTCCTGGCACTGTTGTGTCCTTGTGGGCCCAGCCTCTCTGAGCCTCCATTTCCTCCTCTGGAAGGGCAAGAATAATGTGTCCAGAGAATGTGAGTTGTGTGTCACCCAAGTTGCAGCCTGGCCTTCAGTACTCAGGAGGTAGAGACTTTGATCAGAAAATTAGAACTTCTCCCCTTAGAACTAAGTAGGCGGCAGAAGGGCAGCCATTCTCAAGATTGTCCCTTGAGGGTAGTGTTTCCGTTTTGGTTTCCAGTGCAGAGTGGCCTTGAACACTCTTTGTAGCCCAAGCTTGTCTTGAATTTGCATCAATCCTCCTGCTTCAGCCTCCCAAGTGCTGAGATGGTAGGTGTGCGCCACCACACCTGGCTGCAGAGTGGCTTTCACACATGAGTGTCCTGGGTAGTGTTGCTGACTAACTTTGGGCTGATGATTTCCTCTCAGCCTGTCACTTCAGGGTGATAGGTGGGACAGAACAGTAAGTGAAATGCCATTTGACACTCCCCGGGTGTGCCCTGGCTATGCCTTTCTGACTTCGCACCCCATTCTGAGCACTGCTGGCCCTCCTTCCCAGTCCCTGTGCCACCCAGCATTCCAGGGAGGCCTTGCAGGGTGGAGCCAGCAACCTTTACCCTGGGTTAGAGACCAGAACAGTTGCCAGGAACTAGGAAGTGGCGGGGCTGGGCAGAACAGCAACTCGGCTGCTTGTCAGGAACTCCTGGAGCAGAGCAAGGGAGGACTGGAATTAGCAGATGGCATTCCTCTGGGTGGGGTCTCAGACACTACCTTGACTGGTGTCCTGAAGTAAGACATGCCCTGAATACCTGGCCTCACTGCTGTGCAGGGAGAAAACAGCCCTTCCCTTTGGCATTAGCATGCTGCTTTCACACCTCGGCACCATCTCTTGAGCAGCCAACCTGAGGAAAAGCTGCTGGGTGCAAACCCCAGCCTTCTGGCTTTTGGGTGTGCTCATTTGCCTCTGAACCTTAGTTTTGGTGCTGGGGAAAGTTGGAACTGTAAATTAGTCAGGTGTGTTGCTTGCCTATAATCACAGCCTTCAGGGAGGCTGAGGCAGGAGTACATCAAGAGGGATCCAGGTACTGGTGTATAGCTCAGTGCAAAGCTCTGGGTTGAATCCCAGTGCTGAAAAAGACTCCTGTGAGAAGTTTGGAACAACTTGACAGGAGAGATTGCAAACCTGGCGTTCTTTCACACTGCTGGGGATGCTGCTCAGCTACTTTCATAGCGGTGTTAAGGAATTTTCTCCGTCCCATCTGGGGACACAACCCTCTCTAGTTGTCTTTTTTTTTCTGGTTTTTCAGACAAGGTCTTGCTGTGTAGTAGGCTGGCCCAGAATTCAGTGGTAATCCTACTGCCTCAGCCTCCCAGCTGCTAGAATGTGCTACCATACCTCGCACCAGTCCACTAAGCAGTATTAACAACAAGACACAGCAACTCAGTGGTATAGCATAGCTGCCCAGCTCACTGGTAGGGTAAGCACTTGCTCAACATGTGTAAAGCCCTGGGTTCTATCCCTAACACTGAAAAAATTAAAACCAAAACCATGGGATACAGCATTTCCAACTGAAATTTGGTACATAGAAACGGTGACATGAATGTCCCTCTAGTCCCCTTTCTCTGTACTCTTTTTCTTTTTTTTTTTTTTTTTTTTTCAGAACCAGGGATTGAACTTGGGCCCTTGTGTTTGCCAGGGAAGTGTTTACTCCACTGAGCCAACTCCCCTCTATATACCTTTTGATCAGAGCACTTGGGAGGCTGATGCAGGAGGATGCTGAGTTTAAGACCGTTCAGGCCTATATACTGAGATGTGTCTCAAAAAAATTATAGGTCCAGGGTTATTACTCAGTGGCATGGCAGTACCAGTACCAAAAAAAGCCCCCCTGGTCCCTTTTTGACCTCTCTGCCCTTTGACCCTCAATAGACATGTCAGTTGTTATCACTTCACTGTGGATGGCTGCCAGGAAGTAGCCTCAAGGTTGCAATTACAGGGAGCTTTTAATCTGGCTGGGGCAGCCGCCATCTCTGGGCCCTTGGTCTGGGAAGTTTCTCAGAGTCCAGAGGGAGAGGGTGGGGAAAGCTGGCATCCTAGCACCCAGACTTACAAGGGGCTCTCTGCTGGGCAGGAGGAAGTGGCCCTGATACTTTGGGCAGCTGCTCAGGCCACAGCCTATACAGCTGTGGACTCTGACTGCGGCCCACAGTCACATTCTCAGTCCTGTCAGCTGCCTTTCCCAAATCCCCTCTGCCTCCTGCAGTGCTTGCTTCTGGCAGGATGCTGGTCTGTCTAGTCTGATCCTAGCCTTCCTGCTGAAAACCCTCTTAACTCCCATTGCATTTATAGTAAAACTCTGTGTCTAGTCTGTTGCTCAGTAGACAGTGCCTTTACCTACTTGCTGTAGGCCATGGCTTCAGTCCCTAGCAGTGTAAAAAAAACAAAAAAAATTAATTCCTCACCAAGGTTTTACACCCATTCATTCATCTGTTTAGGATTGATTAAGCTCCTCTACCAGACAATGCTTCAGAGATAGGGATACAGAGGTGACAAAACAAAGAGCCCCTGCCCTCACAGGCTGAAATGCCTGCCAAAGAAACATAAGATACTAGACAGACATAATCAAAATGTTAAATGATAAATGCTATGAGCAAAGGTACAGGGATTTTTGTTTGTCTTCCTGAGGCAGGGTCTCCTTATGTTTCAGGCTGGCCTGGAGCTCACTTGGTAGTCCAGGATGGCCTTGAGCTAGCAGCACCGGATCTTCCTGCCTCAGCCTCCGGAGTGCTGGAATTACAGGCATGCAGGCTTCCAAACTGGGCCTTATACATTTGAGGCAGGCTGTACCACTGAAATACACCCCAGCCCCAGGGTCCTGTTTTAGACTTTTTTTTTAACCCCTTGTTACTGGTTCTAACTCTATAAAATACTAGGTGTCTGTCTGTCTTTCTGTCTCTGTTGCTGTCTGTCTCTGTTGCTTGTAAATTGCCCACATGTGCTACCATCAGAACACTGCATTTCAATGTGCGTATTTTGATCTTGTTGCTTTTCACATTGCCTTTCCCTCCTCCATTGCCCTCCTTTTCTCTATTACAGGGCCCCTTCCTGCTTCCATGTTGTCTTTCTTAGATCCAATTAAGGAGAACACAGTGCATTTGTCTTCTGAGTCTATCTGGATTCACCTAATGTGATGATCTCTGATCAGGGTGCTGTCCTGAACAAGCTGGACAGAGAAGTGTTCAATGAGCAGGTGATATTTCTGTAGAGACCTGCAAGAGAGAAGACCGGGAGCCATGGGGATGTAGAAGCTGGGGGAAGTGTGGGAGGGGTAAGAACCTGTCACCAAACCTGGAGTGCTGGCCCGTGGTTGAAATCCCAGCACTCTGGGGAGCTAAGGCAGGAGCATGGGAAACTTGAGCTCAGCCTGGACAACTTGGTGAAACCCTGTGTCAAAAAAAAAAAAAAAAAAAAGCTGGGGAAGTAAACGCAAAGTCCCCACTTTCACTCTTTGGTACCAAGTGTTGATCGACAGATGTCATCAGGTACAAAGGCTTTGAGGCCAAGTGCAGTGCCTGGCATGTTGGAGGAGCAGAAAGGCTGGTGATCCAGGGAGAATGGGAGGTGTGCTGCAAGGGAAATGGGGACCAGCATGTGGGAGACCTTCAGGTCTGGCTGAAGTGCCAGGACTTCCCACTGTTTCAAAATCTGTGCATGGGGCTGAGGAGATAGCTCAGTAGAATAAGCACTTGCCTGGCAAGCGCAAGGTCCTGAGTTCAATCCCCGAAACTGCCCCCCCCCAAAAAAAAATCTGTATGGTGACAGCTCAAAGAGGGACTCTTTCAGTTCCACTGAGCCCACCCACCATCACCTTCAAGAAACATTGGTTTTATTTTTCTCAGAGGATGTGTCAGCAAGTCACAAGCCTGCTGCTTCTCTGGCCCACTCCCTCAAAAGGCTGGCAAAAACCACTACTTTCTTTTCTTTCTTTTTTTTTTTTTTTGAATTTTAAGGAAGGGTCTATGGGATGTTCAGGGTCTCACTACTAGATCAGACTCATGATCTGCCTGTTTACAGCCTCCCAGGAGCTGGGATTACAGGCACGTGCCACCACGGCCATTCTCAGTTGCCATCTCAGTGTGCCTGGGGGCAGGGCCAGTATGGTAGGCCCAGGGATTGAACCCCCAGGTACTGTGCCCACTTTATTTTTGGCGGAACTGGGGGTTGAACTCAAACCCTTGCACTTGCGAGGGAAGTGCTTATTCCACTGAGCCATCTCCACAGCTTACAGGCACTTTAATCTGCTGAGCTATTTGGCTGGCTTAAAAAGCACTACTTTAAAAGCCTTTTGGGCTGGGCATGGTGGCAAAGGCCTGTAATCCCAGCACTTGGGAGGCTGAGGCAGGAGGATTGTTGTGAGTTCGAGCCCAGCCTGAGCTACAAAGTGAGCTTAAGGTCAGCCTGAACTGCATAGTGAGACCCTGTCTCAAAAAGACAAAATAAAAAGCCTCTTGGCTCATAAGAGACACTTTCTCTGTTCTGCTTGCACCAGAGAGGTCCCACTCAAGTTTAGCAATAAACCTGCTTGGCTGGTACGGTGGTCCACTCCTGAGTCCCAACACTTGGGAGGCTGAGGCAAAAGGATCACCTGGAATTCACCTGGGCCACATGGTGATTTCAAGGCCAGATTGCACTACACAGTAAGACCCTGTTTCAAAAAACCAAAACCAGAAACAACAATGAAAAAGCATTCTTGAGAAGCTGAGGCAGAATGATTTTAAGTTCTACCTAGATGACATTGTGATTTAGCAAGACCTGGTCTCTTAAAAAATCAGATCTGGGGCTAAGGGAGGATTGATGTAAGTGGAAATTCCAGGCTGGCGTGGACTATGTCAGTGAGTTCAAGGCTACCCTTAGTACTTAGTGAGAACCTGTCTCAAAAAGCCAAAAACTAAACCAGAAAAAATAAATAATAATAATGGAATCCCCAAAGAGACAAAACAAGCGGGGCAGGGCCAAGCTAGGACAAACTCCTTCATGCTTCCCCCTTTCCTTAACTTGGGCAATCTTGCCCTAAGTGTGGAGTCTCAGGAAGACTGAGCAGAGCAAGGAGAGCTGTGGTCTGACTTCCGAGCTTTCAAGGCTCTGTCCCAGCTTCTTGTGGAGAAGACAGTGTTGAGGGCTGCAGGGTGTGGAGCAGAGGTGGTGAGGACCGACAGAACTAGGTGGGGCGTGGGGGTGCAGGAGCAAGTGGGTGGGTTCTGCAGACAGTGGAAATGGAACACTGAATTTCCTGGTGCACTGGATGCAGGCTGTAAAGAGAAGAGTATAAAAGATGACTCCATGGTTGTTCAAAAGCTGCTGAAGGATGGAGGGGCCATGAACTGAGACCAGTCTCCTGAGTGCTGTGTTTACAGATGTGCTACCACGTCTTTTTTTTTTTTTTTTTTTTTTTTTGTGTGTGTGTGTGTGTGTGTGTGCAGAACTGGGGATTGCACTCAGGATCTTGTGCTCGCCAGGCAAGTGCTTATGCTACTGAGCTATCTCCCCAGCCCCTTGCTACCACATCTTGCCAGCTTTGAATATTTAACTGAATTTCCTGGTGCACTGGATGCAGGCTGTAAAGACAAGAGATAAAAAATGACTCCATGGTTGTTCAAAAGCTTTAAGAAACTAATGTAGCACTGAGGTTTACATCTGTTTGCTTATTTATTGTTGCCTATCCCCACTACAAGGTCACTTGACAACTGATGGATATATCACACTCACCACCATATGACAGGGGCCCAAGAATGCAGCTTGCATGTTGTAGGTGCTCAAATGTTTGCTGCATAAATGGAGACAGACACCCCGCCCCCACCCCAATCCCTCAATTTCCCAGCCAACTAGCACCCGTTTCAGTCTAAGCCAGTTCTAGTGTTTTTCTCAGCCAGCACTGGGGGCTGGACCCAGGCCTTTTTGTTTTTTTGAGACAGGATCTTGCAAAACTGCCCAGGTGGGGCCTGTGACCTACCTGCCAGAGCCTCCCAGATGCCAGAATTAGTAATCTGCTCCCGGGTCCATCACCCATTTTGTGAGCTCTTCAGGTCTTTGTTCAAACGTACACCTTTACCATGAAGCCTGCTCAGCCTGAAAACTTTTGTTTCAGTTCATGTTGCTTTCTCCAGAACCTTAACGTTTTGTTTGGCTCCCTTCCACTAGAAGATAGTTTGTGTCTTCTTTATGGACAATGCATACAACATGATCTAGCACACAGAAGGTGTCTAATAGTATTTGTTGCTTTTGCCAGGCATGGGAGCACAGGATTGTAATCCCAGCCACCAAGGTGACTGAGGCAAAATATTGGCAAGTTTGAGGCCAACCTAGCCAATGTAATTTACGGAAACCCTGTGTCTCACAGAAAAAGAAGAGAAAAAAAAAGTGCAAAGACCTTAGATTCAATTCCCAGTACAGCAAAAATAAATGAATATATATATGAATGTGTCTTGCTTTTGAATGTTAAATAAGAACGCATTCCATGGCTGGGCATGGTAGCGCATACTTGTAATCCCAGCATTTAGGAGGCAGAGGCAGGATGGCCCTCAAGTCAGAGGCCAGCCTGGCTACGAAGTGAGTTCAAGGCCATCCTGAACTGCAAAGTGAAACCTTGTCTCAAAAAGACAAAAAAATCAAAAAGTAGTCTACGTCAGAGCAAGTTAATGCTCAGTGTCGAGAATTGCTCTACGAATCATTCGCGATTTGGCCCAGCCCACAAGCGAATGACGGTGCGCGTTCACGCGCGAGAACGAGCCCAGCTCGTACTGGAGTCGAAAGGAATGGAAAATCGAGTTCTGCGCAGGCGCTGAGTTCCTGGGGTCCAGGGGCGGGGCGGGGGTGGGCAGGCGGCGGCAGTCCTGGATTGTCAGGTGCGCGCGCGCGGGAGGGCGGCGGCGGACGCGCAGTGCGCAGGCGTAGTAGCAGCGCGCAAGCGCATACGAAGACGGGCTGAAGCAGCTAAAGCCGCGGTGGCGGAGGCTCCGGCATAGGGGCGGGAGTTTAGGCGGCAGCTGACGGGCTGGTGGTCGAGCGAGAGGCGGCGGAATGGTGGACTACCACGCGGCGAACCAGTCGTACCAGTACGGCCCCAGCAGCGCAGGCAATGGCGCTGGTGGCGGGGGTGGCATGGGCGACTACATGGCCCAGGAGGACGACTGGGACCGGGACCTGCTGTTGGACCCGGCCTGGGAGAAGCAGCAACGCAAGGTGTGAGGGGTGGGTTGGAGGGGGTCTTCCTAGGGAGGCCGGGCGCGCCAGGGAGGAGGTGGGGGGTCCAGAGAGGGAATTAGAGGGTCTGACAGTAATTGAGAGTTCCGAGAAGGAATTGGCGGGCCTGGAGGGGGCTTTGAAGTCCTTAAAAGAAATCGTAGAGCTTGAGGAAGGAACTGGGGATCTGAAAAATAATTGATCCCAGGGTAGATAATATGGGAATCTACGAAAAGAAACCAGGAAGCCTGGCGATGGTTTGGAGTATCTGGGCGGGGAACTGGGAAAACTGAGGAGACCGAGAGGCTAAAATGGAATTGGGGTTTGAGTCGGGATCCAGTGTCAGAGGACGGGTTGGGAGAGCTGAATGGAAGACAGAGCCTGGGAAGGGAATTTGTTGGCCAACGTGGAATGAGAGATCTGAGAGCGCGAGTATAGAGGGGATTGTTTGGAGTCCGGAAAGTTTGAGGAAGACCATAACTGTGGGAGCCTTAGGCTAGGCGGGAGTTCAGTACAGACGAAGAGTCAGAAAATCAGAAGGTGGAGTAGGGGGACTAGTGAAGGGGTTGTTGAGTCTGCCGAGGCACAGGAGCTCCCTAGTAGGAGCCTGGGAAGATGAAAGGAATGGAGGAGCTAAGGGGAAAAGGTCTGAAAAGGGTATGGGAGTGGATAGGTGTGCTAAGGAGGGTTAGGGGTCAGATGGAGTGCTGAGGGGAGAAGTTAGGGATCTGTAAATAAGATGTTTTTGGAAGAGTGAGATTTATATGGGGTGCTTGTGCAGAAACGAAGAGATTGAAAGATAAAATGAGTTAATGGATGGAGAAGCTAAAGGGGGAAACAGTAATGGAGGTATTTTATAGAGGGTTTTCCGGAAAGTTGATGAGTTTGGAAAGAGCCTGAGGAGAAGGTGAGATCGGTGGAAGGGAATGTGCTCTGGAATGACGGAGGGTGAGGGAGGTTAGTTTAGGAAAATGAAATCTTAAGTAAAGGTGTGATGGATAGACTAAAAAAAACAGGAGGGTATTTTGGGAAGAAAAAGTAAGAGTCCAGGGAGAATTTTGTCTTTTTGGTCAGGGAGGGGTAGTGTAAAGGAATCCTAAAGTAGAATGTGTTTTCTGGTTTACTTTGGGGTTTGGAAGCAGCTTGGAGGAGTGAAAGGGACTTCAGAGGTAAAGCGGGAGGCCCAGGGAGAGTGTTGGTGTGTTGGGGGCGGATAATCTAACATGGTTGAGAGAGGAAGCTCTGAGTGATCCAAGAGAGGGTTTGAGGGTGTGTGGGAAGAGTTAAAGAAAGGAGCATGTTGAGTGGGCATGTGTGGGGAGGGGGATGTACAGAGGGTGCTGTGTAAAGACAGTGAGAAGTACTTAAAATTAGAAGTATTTAATATTATGGAGATCTGAATTCTCCTTTCATATTTGCTACTAATCAGCCTTATGCAAGATCCTTGATCTCTCAGAGTAATTATTATTTGTAAAATGAGCAAAGTTATCCAAAGGACCCTCAGTATTTCCACCAATGTGGATGTGTGTGGACGCAGGGCTTTGGGTGAAGGCTCTGAGGATGTGGGAGAGGAGTTAGGTGGAGATTTTTCAGGATCATAGCGATAGACTGTAAAGTGGAGAATGACTGAAAGTATTCTTGTGGGCACAATTTGGTGTTCTGGAGCTGGGTATATGCAACCCAGTCTGGAGGCAGAGAAAGTGGGAGGAGGAGCTTTTCCAGGGCAGCCTGAGGTGGGGCCTGGCATAACCTTGGCTAAATTACCAATGTCAGCTTGAATGTACTCATCAGGCCTAATGGGAGGGAGGAGGGTGGTGGTGGCTTCCTAGGGTGGTGTCCTTTGCCATTGCCCCACCTACCTCTGGGTGGACATGTTGAGATAGCCAAAATGCATTGGGGGGGGAGGGGAAATCAGTCTTGAGCCCCAATAATGATTTATTGCTTGGGGCAGTGCAGGGTTGGAAAAGGCTGAGGATTGCCAAGAAGCTTGGAAAATTGGGAGGGGGGCCACGGCGTCATTTTTGAGAGTGCCTTGGATCTATCTTCTCCATCTCTAGGTGCTTGGGAGAAATGAGCCCCAGCCTTTTTTTCTCAGGTGGTGCTAATAGGAGACCTTCCTTTTCCTGTCTTCTACCACTCCCCAAGTGACTTTTTTGGTAGCTCTTTTCTACTCCCTCCTGAGAGATAGGGTGTGTACTTTGTGGTTATAGTCTCCCTTGCCCACAGGGTGAGGCTGGTACCCTGAACCCTGGGTGAGAACCAGGTCCACCGGAACCCCAAGGCCTCCATGCATGTGTCGCTTGTTCTCCTTCCTGCACCTCAGTTCCCTTCCTCCAGGGCCAGACAAGTTTGCAGGAAAGGGTGGCTCACAGTGTCCACTAAAACCAGCTGTGTTAGAATTCTCATCATAAGGACCAGGTTCTAGTTGTCCCTATTCCAGCAAATATGTACACTTAGATATTCTGTAGGGCAAATATGTTACTTTACCTCTGTGCTTTTCCCCCAGTAGGGTAAGGTGTCTTCTTTATGACTTGGGGAAATGAGCAATGGAAAGTATACCATTTTATGCCATTCTCTTTCAAGAGAACTCTCCACCTTCACCCCCAACAATCTGGCTGGTCTATTTTTATGGTGTGGTGTTGTTGCTTTAGGGAATGACAGATTGTTCTGCTTGCCTCTCCAAGGCTAACCCTAGGCCTAGAGAAAGAGACGGTCTTGTGCATACATATTCACCTACTCTGAATTCTGTGTCCAGAACAGCTAAGTTAGAGGTTGGCCCAACTCAAAGAGTGTCTCATATCTACTGGATGCCCTTTGCTCTGACTTCTAGGGGCCCCAAGGCGATATCTAATAAGTAGGTTATGCAACAGTTTTTACACGGGAAGGCTTGGAATATTTTCCTGGGGTGGGGGTGTGTGTGTGTGTGAAGGACTGGTTTGGTCTTTTAAGAAAGAAAAAATATGTCCTGGATTCAGGTGATCTTCCTTATCCTCCAGAGTAGCTAGGATTACAGGCATTCTTGAGCAATTAGAGTCCACAGTACCCCTTCTCAGTTTCTGGAAGGGGCCTGAGTAGCCTTGGTATGCCCTGCTTTCATGAAAGGCTGAGATCTTTTCGTTCGTTCTTTTGTTTTTGAGACAGAGTCTTGCTATGCAGTTCAAGCTGGCCTTGAATCCACTTGGCCTCAAGTTCACAGCAGTCCTCATGCCTCAGCCTCCTGAGTGCTGAGATTACAGGCCTGTGCCACCACACCTGGTTTAGCGTGAGATCTTTTTTTTTTTTGCACTTAGCCCCATAGAGTGAGATCTTTTGACAGTTGCCCCATGACTTCTCATCACAGCAAGAGGACAGACACTACTTGCTGAGCCTGTTTGTTCGTTGGAAGTCGTTATTTGCAGGGCCTCAGTGTTTAAACCTTGACCTTTGGCTTGGGCTCTTCTAGATGCAAGTTAATTATTTGAAAGTTCTGATTTTTGTTTTTCCTCAAAGTAGGTCAGTCCTTATTCTCTCCCCGCCCTCTGTCTGTCTGTTTCTGTGTGTCTGTCTCCCTCTTTTTCTTTGATGAAGGCCCTAAAATAATAATTATTTTGTTATTTTGTTCCATTACTCTTAATTGCTTTCCTGGCTAAGGCTAACAGGTCCTTAGGAGTTTTTAAAATTTAATAATATGCTTAAAGTTACTAAATCCAGCTTCCAGAAATAAGATTTTGTACATATGTGAAGGGGACAAGTAAATGCTGCATGCCCTCTTGGGAGTTGTGTGGGGACAGCTACTCAGCTGCTAGCATTCTTTCTCTTTCTCAGAAAATGTTTTATTTATTTATTTTGAAAATATTGTTTTAAGATGATTTTTCTAATGACTGAAGAAGTAGGTATTGGAGATGACCTGGGAGCTCACGCTGAGATTTGATTGCTGTTGGTGGTGTCTGCCACTTCACCTAATGTTGGTGGTGTAGGGTGTGGGCCTGGGATTGCCCTCAGGTTTTGAAACACCCTCCCTGATTCTGGTCTCCCAGGCCAACTGGGAGGCTACCTTGGCAGCAGGGGACTGACTCACCTTCCAGTTGGAACCGGTGCTACAAGCTATCTTTTAATGGTAGCCAGTTGCCAGGCTGCATGTGGGCTGCCTTGTTGGAAAGCTGGGTAAAAATGTTGGAGGAAACAGTCCAGGAAATGAGGTTGGGTCTAAATGTTCAGTCAGGAAATGTGATGCAGTCAGGAAAGTGAGTTAAAAGGTAGACTTGGGCTAGGGAGATAGTTCAGTGGTCTAAGGGCCTGCCTGGCAAGCACAAAGAGCTGGGTTTGATCCCTGGTACCATATGCCATGCAGGTCCCAGGACCCCAGGTGTGCCATGCCAGTCCCCAAACCGGGCATGGTGGAGCATGCCTGTTATCCCAGTGCTGGGGAGGCTGAAGTATGAGGATTACTATGAGTCTGAACTGTGCAACCCTGCATCAAATAAATAACTAATTAATTATAAAAATATTTTTTTAAAAAGGTAGACTTGTACTCTCAGCATGTCCTCTTAATCAGAATGGGTCACAGGGACCAGCCTAGATTCCAGTCTAACCCTGGGGTGAAGAGTTCTGTTGTTTGGACACTCTAGTTATGGCAGACTTTGGCCAGACAGCACCTTTTTCATAGTTAACTGAGTGCATAGTATGTAGGACAAGTTATTTGCCAGTGCTGTCTAGCAGATGACAACATGGAGAATGGAGCCAAAAAAGAATTGATTTGGGAAGGCCCAGGGAATTTGAGACTGTTGAGATGAACACTTTAGGCTTTTGCTGTACTGATTTATAGTGTGCTGGGAATTGCGCAAGGCTTTGACTACATCCACCCTAAGCATCTTTAGAAACAGTTGTTGCTGTGACTGCTGCTCTTACCTTTTGAAGGGAAGAAAGGAAGGAAAATTAGGGAACAGTTATTTGCTTTAGTACTCCTTGCTCATTTAAGTTTCTGAACAGCCAGAAGAGCAATATATGTAGTATATTCTAGATCAATGTTTCCTCCAGCTGTACCCTTGTTTTATTTTACTCAGTGATGTCTATATTCTCAGTAGTCATACTAAACTCCTTTCCCTCAGTTTCCTTGGTTCCCTTTATTTATGTATTTAGTTTACAGCCCAACAAAACACTCACGTTACCTTGTTTAACACTTTTTCTCTCCTTTTTTCATGCAAATAAGAGGCAAGTGATAGCAAGTTGGTAATTCAGTGGCTGCGGGAACTGAAACACCCATTAAAGGGTAGACGGAAGTCTCTACTTGAGCAGATACAAATAACTTCATCCATGCAAGTGTGAAAGAAGTCTTTATTTCATTGGTAGTTTGAGAGCCCAAGATTAGTCTCCTTTAAAACCGGTTTAAACTTTGAAACATGAAAGAAGAGTTATAAGGAAACTTAGTTTTACAGTATAGGCCCCAGAGTTTGTTATAGAGTGCCTGAAAATGGCAAGGAGTATCACTTTTCTTCAACAAGGTTTATGAGTTAAATTTTAGTCTGTATCCCAGGTATTGAGTGTAGGGTTCATTGTATTAACAGAGAAACCAAACCATTTGAAATTCTAGCTTCCACTTAACAGATAGATCTTGTTGGGTTGGGGGATGGGTAAACCAGTTGGCTAGGCAAGGAAAAGACAGAACTGTCTTAGAAAGTTACACATTTAAAAGGCAAAAGTACCCTTGAAAAATTTTATCCTAGTTAAGTCTCCCTAGCATCATAAAAATCCCTGAGACATTTGTTTTGGTGTTGTGGTGTTTTTTGGTTGTGTTATTCCATGTTTCCCTCCCCCCCATTGTAAACAACAGAGGCATTAAGTTAGAATGGCCACAAAAGTCTAAATGCTGCCTGCTGTGACATGGTTGCCTTCCATTTCTTTCAGCCTACAGTTCCTCTGAGAGAGGCTAGTGATCTTTTCCTTAGATGTGATATATTGAAATGTTATCTAAAAGCCAGCAGATTGGATTTACTTGGGATTTGCTGTTTGCCCCCTTCCTGGTAACCTCTCTCCCTCAAGAGTGAGGAACTATTCTGTGTTTCCAGGAAGGATAGGACAGTGGTTCCCCAATCACATTCCTTTTTTTTAAAGACCGTATAGTCCAGGTTGGCCTTGAACTGGTAATTCTGCCTCAGCCTCCTAAATACTGGGATTACCAGTGTGTCACATCTATTGCTCCAAATTAGACCACTGTGCCTATGCTGATGTCTACTCTGCGTGTGTGTGACCCTGTCTGTGTCTTTGTCCCTCCTGCTCAGCCCGCCTTGGAGGCAGGGCTGGCACAGCTGGACTCAAACTTTCATTCCTGCACTTTGCCTAAGCAGGTATTTCAGACCCCTGAGCTATATCCCCGGCCCTGGTGTCTACTTTTTCAACATTA
The DNA here is from genome assembly GCA_004027165.1 of Ctenomys sociabilis. Lineage (NCBI taxonomy): Eukaryota > Metazoa > Chordata > Mammalia > Rodentia > Ctenomyidae > Ctenomys > Ctenomys sociabilis. The sequence goes on along the minus strand of PVKA01022913.1, from coordinate 4,405 downwards.
GTGTGATTTTTTGATGCTTTTATTTTTATATACTCAATAATTATCGTTAAGCCACTTTTTTTAACATTTATTTATTTCTGGGAATCTAACTGTTTATATGAGTATGGTAAATGGGAAACCTAGCTTTGCTGATCGTAAATAGAAAGCTGAAAAAAAAAAAAAACTATTGAAAGCAAGACAGTGTTGCTAAATTTTAGCTAGAGGGGTTTGGCTTCTTTTTTTTTTTGTGGATCTGGGGATTGAACTCAGGCCCTTGAGCTTGCCAGGGAAGTACATATTCCACTAAGCCATCCCTTTCCCCCCCCCACACACAGCTTTTTCCCAAGCAGCCATTTCTTTATAAAAACCTAGGAGCTGGGGAGATAGCTCAGTACAATAAGTGTTTGCCTGGCAAGCACAAGGGCCTGAGTTCAATCCCTGGTTCTGCCAAAAATAAAAATAAATTTATGTATGTATTTGGTGCAAGGTCTTGCTATGTGGCTTGGTTTACTCTAGTAAACCTCCTCTCAGGCTCCCCAGTGCTGGGATTACAGGCATATGCCACCATGCCCAGTTTGGGTTGTCAGCTCATTGTTGGGGCCAGTGCCCCAACAAATACCCAGGATCCGGTCCTTGTGCTTGCCAGGCAGAGATTGACTGGTGATGCTGAGGTGTCAAAGACCCCCAGTAACAAGCTGAGACCTTTTCTTTGAAATCACCAGGTTTACAAGTCAAAGGGATTAACTCATTATGTTGCAAGGTTTCATTTAGCATGTGGATAATTTTGAAAATTTCCCATTATACACGCTACACTTGGAAAAACTTCTCCATGACCTTGGAAACATCTGTGGAGTTAGGCAGGACAGTGACTTATCCAGGACAGATAGTCCCTTGCCCTTTGCACCATCCCACCAGTCAAGAATTGAATATACTAGGGACCCGGGGCTCAGTAGAAGGGCCTGGGTTCAATCCCTGGTTCTGCCAAAAAAAAAAAAAAAAAAAAAAAAGAAACATACTGCTCATGGTTGGATGATTTTATCAATCTTTGCTTTCAAGTATTAGTGCTTTTTTTGGTTTCAATTTTTGAGAAGCCAGGCCACATTGTAAATGTAAGAATTGTGGGTCTTTGTCATTTACTTCTCATACTTTTAGTTTTGTTAAAGTTTGGCTGTTCCTGTAAGTAAAACATACTGTTGTCCCATGGGATATCTAAGCCCTACATTCTGAAAGGAAAGCTGTACTCTGCTGCTGAGTTTAAAAAGGCTATTTAAATGTTTTCTTCTAAGCAGAATACATTTCTTGTGTTCCAGTGGACAGGCAGTTATAGCTCTGTGGAGCACAGTAAAACTGACTTGGGAAATATCATTTTGGTGTCGCAGTGATTGAATGGGAGGCTAGAATACAGCAGTACAATAGCATTTGTGTGTTGGGCTTCAGGAAGGAATAAAGAAGACTTTGTGGTTTGTTTTTTGCCTTTTAAGCCCCACCCCACCCCCAAGGTATAGGATTGAGTGATGTCTGTCGCTGGCTTTCTAGTGGGTTTTCCTTTTCATCTTTTACTTCATCTGAAGACTTGAGAGAGTGGGTGGAAGCCACAGTGGATCAGAAATAGCCAGTGTCTTACTCCTCCAAGTCCAAAGGGGGAGCACATTTGGTTTTTTAATCTGCTAAAAGCTCAAGATAGAGTTCATTTCACCTTCTGAGTAGTTATGACGTGATTTCAGTTCAAAAAATGTCTTAACTAGCAGCCATCCAGAGTGAGGGCAGGCACAGCAGGAATTGAAGTAGATGCACACCTCTCTCTCATGTGCTTCAGTTTGAGGGCAGAGAAAAACCAGTCTGAAGTTAGGAGAAAGTCATGGAAAGAAGCTTGTAGATGACTCAGCATCCACACATTACTAGGACACTGTTGGAAAGAGTGTCACGATCAGAGTCTGCACCTTGAATTATTAGAACAGGCTTTTCATGACCATGAACCAAAGGCAGTGCTAGAAGCTGACTGTATCCTGTGCAGGTGTAAAGATTAACACATCTGTGCTCTGAGATCTTCTAAATCTGGGTCTGAATAAAAGGTGTGAGTAAAAAGGTATTTAGTTTACCATCGAAAGTGTGTTGCCTGTTTACTGTTTTGGGGAGTGCCACTATGTCCAGAGGTAGTGCTAATGATGGAATGTTGGGTCAATTGACCAAAAAAAAAGTTGCTGTCCACCAGACATGGTAGTGCATGCCTTTAATCCCAGCATTCAGCAGACTGAGGCAGGAGGATCTCTTCGAGACTAGCCTAGGATACCTGATGAGTTCAAGGTCAGCCTGAACTACATAGCAAGACTGTCTCAAAAATAAATGAATAAAGTAAGATGATCAGGGATAGTATCCTCACTCCCAGTGCCCATCTTGGGAAGGAAGGTATAAGTCTCTGTCCTTTGGTGAAGAGTTGGGCCACTCTATTTTATTTTATTGGTGTGCATTTGGAGCAGCTGATGCCTTTGTAGCCAGTCCATGTGCGTTTTCTCTAGGCCAGGGTGGCTGAACCTTTTAGAACTACATTGACAGGCACAGACGCCGTAGGTTCACCACCAGTGCTGTAGGCATTTAGAGTTGGACTCAGCTGTATGACTTCTTGATAATAGGGCAGATGGCAAAACGTTTCTGCATCTTTTGCCGCTTTCACAAACATTGACAATTTAAAAATAATTCTTAAGTTTCTAGCAAATCTGAAGTACAGGTAACAGTTTTTTTTTAAAAGACACACCCTTCCAACTCTTCACAGTAAATAGCCCTTTTCCTCCCTGTCACTCCCCTCTTTTACTTTAAGAAAATGAGTGGCTTCCCATTGAACTATGTGCTGAAACTGTTAAGTGCTTTCACAAATGCTTTAGCTGTTACTGGGCCCAGCTTGCATTCTTTTTGTTCCCTTTTTTGTTGCTCACATTTGGAAGGGTCGGGTTTTCATGTTTTGGTTTTTACTTTAAGATTTATATGATCTTCCAGGTCTGGCCTGTGAAGTAAATGTTTGGAAGCAGCCAACTTGCCAGGCTGGTTTTAAGGTTAGTCTGATGAATCGACCCTTCTTGCAGGGTGTCTGCTAACCAGTCATGATTCAGATTTTCAAGTCCTGGAAAGTATCCAGACAGTAAACATCACCAGGACTGTAAGGCAGTTACTTTTTTTTTCTTTTGAATATTTGAGCTGTGCTGCCAAGACTGTGGTAGGATTTGACTTGCTGCTAAACAGGCCTGCATCACAATGTCTTTTTTAGGATGTCAGCTTTAGTCATCCAGGACTGTATCATCTGATAGAGTGAGAGGAAATGCCTAAACCAGTTAGGGAAGGGCCTACTTGGCAATTTTTGAAACGAAAATTTTTTTTTCTCCCTTAGTAACTTTCCTAACTCAACAAGGGACAGCCCATGAAAGAGAATTCAGTCATTTGAGAGCTGTTAACCAATTTAGGAATTGTTAATAGGTCTTGGCTCCAAGCTGCAAAAGATAAGGGAGAGGGAGTGGTCCCCTCTGCTCCTACCCTGTAAACAGAACCACCTCTGAGATTTCAGAGGGACAGGCTTTGATCTATAAAGGTAACAGACAGTGCCCAAGTTCTCTGAGCTACTTGAGACTTGAGAAAACTTTAGGTCTTTTCAGTAAATAAGCACAAGGACCAGAGAGATAGCTCCAGTGGAATATGCGCTTCCCTGGCAAGCACAAGGGCCTGAGTTCAAGCCCCAATTCCGCCAAAAAATAATAATAAAAATAAACAAGCACAGAACAATCCTTGCCAAGTAACAGCCTGCTCTGGGGCCATGGGGTTAGCTTAGGAGGCAAGTTTCTTGCCTAAAAATAAGTGCATGTTCCTATCAAACATTCTAAGCATAGTTTAAACATGAGACTTAGAGCTTTATAAGTTCAGTTACTTGAGACTGTGAAGGTCTTTAGACAGTGACCACCAAGGAAGTCAGATGACCAAATGCAGACCATTCTCCATCTCTTTCTTTTTTTTTTTTTTCCAGAACTGGGGATTGAACTCAGGCCCTTACGCTTGCCAGGGAAGCACATATTCCACTGAGCCATCTCTCTGGCCCCTCTCCATCTCTTTTTCTTTTTCTTTTTTTTTGCAGTACTGGGGATTGAACTCAGGACCTTGCATTTGCCAGGCAAACTATCTTCCCAGCCCCTCCATCTCTTTTTCTGTGTGCTTTTTTTTTTTTTTCTGTATGTTTTTGATGTGCTCACAACAACCCTGAGGGCAGGGAGATAGTTCGTTAGAATAAGTGCTTGCCTGGCAAGTACAAGGGCCTGAGTTCAATTCCCCATTCTGGGAGGGGGGGAAAAAAAACTATAAATAATCAAGTGACTTAAACTTTTTTTTTTTTTTTGTCTTTTTGAAACAGGGTCTCACTATGCAGTTCAGGCTGGCCTTAAGCTCACTT
>PVKA01022912.1:0-35000 GCA_004027165.1 Ctenomys sociabilis | reverse complement strand
GTGATTAGCAGAGACGCCTGGTGGAGGTCATCTCCAAACTACACAGCTCTTTTATTTTTTCCATTCCTGCTTTTTATTTTATGGAAAAAAAGGCAAAATAAAATTTCATAATAAATCATATGAGAACAATAATACCTAATACATTGCATATTGTTATTTTTAAAATGCTTATTCAGAGTACAAGATATGGGCATTAACGTTTCACCAACTGATATTAGCACAAACCTTCCTTTCCAATGAACTAAGAGGCACTATTAGTGTAATTGATTCCATGTTTTCCATTTTCCCTTCCTTCCTTTCCCTTTCCACTATCCTAGTTCCTTTTGCCTTTTCCATATTTACTTTCTGTTTCACACGTTGTACATTTTGGATTTCATTTACTCTTCCATTTTCCCACATCAGGAGACAATACTATGTCTACACATGTAAGTCTCATTTGTTTCACTTATGAGAATGGTTTCTGGTTGCATCCATCTACCCATAAAAGTTTCAAGTCAATCTTTCTTCAAGGCTGAGTAGTACTTCATTGTAGAAAAATGCCACATCTTCTTTATCCAGTTCTTTTTTGTTTAAATAATGTATTTAGTACAGGGTGTACAGGGACACTCTGCACAAATCAGACTCATAGTGATCCTTGTATTTCAGCCTCCCAAGCACAGAGATTATAGGCATGCATCACCACAACAAATCTCAATCACTGTCTCAGCTGGAATTTGGGGGCGGAGCTGGGACAGCACTCCGGGGATCGATCTTTGTTCATTTCTCAGTTGATGGGCATTTGATTTGTTTCCAAAATTCAGCTATTACAAATTATGCTGCTACAAACACGGGTGCATATACATCACTGTGGTATGATTTTTTACAGACATCAAAACAAAACCTTGGCTCACTAAAAGTTCAAACAAGAAAGAATCACTCCTGAAAATGTCATATAAGGACTGGTGAGATAACTGTGTGGATTAAGTGCCTGATCAGGCGAGAGAAGGGACCAGGGTTCGGTCCCTGGCACCACATGCTGCACTGGCCCCACCCCTGGGCATGCTGAGCTGGGCACCGAGGTGGAGTGAGGCAGCACATACCTGTAATCCTAGCACTGAGGAGGCTGAAACAGGAGGATCACTATGAGTCCAAGCTGTGTAGGGAGACCTTGCACCAAATAAATAAAAACAAGAAAAAGTACACAATTACAGTACTTCCTTCCAGTTGCTGTATTTACATTGAGGACCTTGGCATCTTCTAGATAGCAATGTCATTTATGAGATTTTTTGGGATTACACCCCCAAAATCGATTCTGTATGGTGCCTAGTTACTTCAAAGGTGATCTGTATGATGCTTGCAATACTATCCTCTGGTTTCCTGTAATCCTATCCCCTGCTCATCTCCAGAAATCTTTGGGGTCTGTTATGACCCTGAGCCAGGGATCCCCCAAGTGCTCCCTATAGATCCAGAAGCCCTGATCTTCCCCCCTCCTGGCTCTCTTCATCCCTTGTCCTCCAGCCACAGTTCTGGGTTGTTCTAATTCAGCCAGGGAGCCCCATGGGTGATGCCCTTCCCTCTCTGCCAGTTCGTTTCCTGATGAGGGATGGGAGGTTGTGCTGGGTGGACTAAAAACTAACAATGTTTGCTAAAACACAAAGGCTGGCTGATGGAGAATTGTTTCTGACTTGTATATATACATATGTACACAGAAGTTTTAAAATAAAGCCAGAGAAAAATCAGTCCTACAGAGGAGACAGAAGTATGTCAGGGACAGCTCCGTGACGGGAGATTCCTGACCCATTCAGGGAGTCAGCAGAATTGGCAGCACTTTTGTATTTGAGAACAAAGAACATAAACTTTTTTTATGAAGTTAAGAATTCCTTTGTTCCCCCAAATAACCACAGCCTATTTTATTTGTTTTGTATGTTTGAGTTTTAGTATTTTGGGTCTAGTTAGAGCCAAGCATACCCATGATGAAAACAAAAGTATATTGCTTTATTTCTCAGCACTTTTAAATCTGCTGTTTCATATGATCAAAATCCAGGGCATGTAGAATCTATGAGCGTGTGTTGGAAGGCATGACTTCCTTCCAGGCTCGCTGTCTGCAGTGCTGCTCTCACCCCGCCTGAGCTGCCACACAGCCTTAGTTTGCTCTCTGCTGTAATTAGGCTTTAGCTGCCACAGACTTTTCACCTCCTCTTGGATTGCTGTTCTCTCTTATCTACACCCTGATGGCCTTTCTCTCCTCTCCACTGCTACCAATGAAATTGTACCTCATTGTTCAGGTCTAACATAGATGTTTTCTGTCTCTGGAGACTTCTCTGAGTGGTTAACATTACTGGGGGTCCCCGTAGCTTTTTGTACCCACTCAACTAGGGCACTGGCAAAACAAGCACTAGGCTCTTCCTGTTGCTCATGGGTGTCCACTGGACTAAGCAGAGCCATGTTTATTTGTCTCTAGTCTCCATGTGTTCAGAACAAAGCAAATGGTAGGAATTGCTGGCTGAGTGGCTCAGTGAATGATTTTTGTTTCCTTTTATTTTATCTTCTCAAATTTCTTGTCCTGCTGTAGTGACTCATGCCTGGGACACAGTATTTGATACCCATCATTTAAGAGAGGAAAGGTTTATGTGGGCTCCCAGTTTTGAAGGTATGTGGGGCAGCCTGGCTCCATGCAAGAAATGGTTGTATGTTGAGCCTGACAAAAGAGAACTGTTCATATTGTGCTGGGCAGGAGGTAGAGAGAAGGAAGGAGCCAGGGAGGAAGGTGTGTCCTTTCAGGTCATGCCACTGGTGACCTGCCTCTTCCACCCAGGTCCTACCTCTCAAAGGCACATTCAGCTATGGGTTCTGCAGAGGATTAAATGTGGATCCACCACAGATGAACATAGTGCCACCATCATCCAATCGCCTTCTAGAAGCACCATGTCTTAACACAGGAGATTTTGAGGGCGCATATTATCTAAATATTTTTCCAAGCCCTTAATACCTTCTAACATCTTACAGAGTTTCCTTATTTGTCATATTTATTGACAGGGTCTGTTCATTGAGATGGCATCTGTCCTTAACATGTATTAACATTTTTTTAGGAATGCATAATGTAAATGCTGCAACATATTTTTCCTGTTAATCTTCATGTCATTGATGGTTGATTTTTAAGAAATAGGTTAAATTTATGTATTATTCCTAATAACTTAAGTTGTTGCTCTGCAGATTTTGTGTCCTTGTCTGATGCTCCTTAGTTCCTGAATGAGAGTCTTTCTAAGAAGTCTTTGCCAGTCTTTTAAATCTTTAACTAAGCATTGTCATCATTCACCAGCTTTAACAAGTCAACCTAAATAGGGTATTGGTTGGCCCTCACTGAAAACAAGGCAGCAGAAACCATTTGTTCAGTAAGCAGATATTTATACAGCACTCTAGTGCCTTTGTTTAGTCAGTTGAATCTGGTCACCAGGTTAACAGAACTTAGCACTGCTGCTGTGGTCTTTGAACAAGCACTGACACATTTTTGGTAGTTAAAAACAACTTAAACATTTTTGGAATACAATGTTGTCAATGGAGAACACAATCACTAGAGGGTAAGACTTGATTTGTATGAAAAGTATTTCTGATTGTAGATGTAAGTCAGTAACCACGAGCCTTTGCTCTGTGAAACCTGTTTACTATCATATCTGAGGTCTACTACACCATCAAGAAACCAGGTTCTCCTCAGAGCCGGTGAGCCTTACTCCTTAATTTCTGCTTGACTTTATTTTCCTGTGCTTGGCACTATTTGCTGCTTTGTGCGCCACAACGCTGATTAATTCATCAACAGAATGTTCCATCATGAGCCAATGTAAGACTTTATCAGCAGGAATAAATTCCACACATTTATCAAAAGCAGAGGGACACAGGCTGAGCATTTCTGGTGTTGGCCAACTGTAGGGTTGGAATGAGAAAGTGGAAATGTCTGCTGATAGACGGATGTGCATCTGGTGGGCAGGGCGGCAGGGCCTCTGTAGCCAGTGCAGAAGGAAGGCCTGGGGATAGCATGTGCAAAGCAAGAGGATGGCGGTGCTGCCAGAGGGCAAGACAGCTGCACAAATCAATATAGATCAGTTCTATTCATGAACAGTTCGTGATGTCAGGAATCTCCCAAGGTGTAGTCAAGTCACAGTGATGATGTTTTTACTTCATCTTTGAATCCAATATATTTTCAGCCTGATGAGAAGTCCTGTGTCCAAGACCACTTTCTATTGTCTTGGACATAGACTGGTGCCTTCATCATTGGTGCCTTCTCCAGAAAATCATATCCCTACATATGAGAATGCCTTTTTTCCCCCTCTTCCTTCAGACAGGGTTCTAATTCTTCCCCTTTCTCCTGCTTTTCAAGCTGCACACTACAATATCTGTAGGAACTGCTACTCTTTTTTGACAACATTCCCTGTTTTTGAGTATAAATCTCACCACATTGATCAAGTCCCATTTTCCTCTAATTGCAGCATTACATTTTAATTCTCAGAATAACAAATATCCAATTCTACTTGATAGAATTTGGTGTATCCAATTGTTAAAAATTGTGCCAGTTATACATCATACATAAGTATTTATAAGAATTTGGAGATGTGCCGGTAACACACCATTATATATGTACCTGGTAAGAGATACAGCTAACATACAAATTCAGAAGACATGTAAAAATATATAGTAAGCAAATATTTTAAGCAAAAACAGATGGCTTGCTATTTTTCATGTACTATATGCATAAGGAGACATGTGCAGGCATGTTCAAACCTGGAATGTCCCTACTAGACCAGTTTGCAGGAGGATGGATATACAAATCAGGATAGGTCTATAATAGTTACTCCATACCAGAAAAAAAGAATAAATATCAGCTAAATGTGTCAAAACAGATTAATCTCAGGGATAAATTCTTTGGACATAATATAAATCAGAGACAATATAAAAGAAGGATTTAATTTACAGCTATACCTTATATAACAATGCTGTATTCAATGATAAAACGAATATTAATTCACAGTCTCCTGAAATGTCAGTACAGCTTAAAAATTCCCATCATCAATGTCACAGTTGATGTAAATTCACAGTGCAGAGTGTACCTTAAGTGTGTATGGTGGTGCTGGCATAGGTAATTCTTGTGTAGCTCCAGTTGTGAAAAACTATAACATACACACTTTTTTTAAGACAGGGTCTTGCTATGCAGTTCAGACTCATAGCAAGAGGGCTCAGTCCTCCTGTCTCAGCCTCCCCAGCACTGGGATTAAAGGCACGCACCACCACGCCCGGTTTGGGGGCTGGCACAGTATGCAGTACAGTGGATCAAACTTGAGACCTTGCATTTGCCAGGCACTTATGCCACTAACCTCGCTCCACAGAACAGTATACACATTCTTGTACAGTGCATAATGCTAAGTGTGGATAATACATGATTATGTGAGTGGCTCATATATTTACTGAACTACACTTATTATTTTTGGAGGTTACGCCTTGTACTTACTAGGAGCATTTATAGACTAGTGAAGAAGCTCCTTCCAGAGAAGTGGAATTCAAGAAATCACCATTAAGGAAGACAACAACTTCAGGTTCCACATCATCCTGAAGCCCTTCTAGAGTAATGAAATGTGGAGGAAGCAGACAGCCGTGCTGAGGACCTTCAGACTCTGAGGGCTGAGCCTCATACATGTGTTTGCTTTTTGTTAATTTAACTTGTAACAAACTATTTACATTCCTGGTTGGAGTTAGCACACACACATACCATCTCAATTCCCTTTTCTTCTTCCCTTCCCTCCTCCCCCTCTGTTCATTTCTTGATATTCTTCCCAGGTAAGAAAGATCTAGTGACCTATTTCCTCATATCTCTTTTTATGCTTTATCTATAATTTGAGTTTCTCATATAAGAAAAGCCATGCAGTACTTAAGCTTGTGGGTCTGATTTATTTCAATTACCCTTAGGGTCACAAGGCGCATCCATTGTTTACAAACAACTCAAGGCAAGTTTATCTCTCTTGATGGTGGACTAATGCTCCATCATGAACAGACACTATGTTTCCTTTACCCATTCATCTGTATATAGCCGCACATGCTGCTTCTAGGATTTAGCTGTTACCAAGTGTGGCGCTGCAGACATAGGTGTGTGTACGTCCCTGCAACATGGTGCCCTGAGCTCTTTACTAGATGTGAAGTAACTGGGTCAAGTGAAATTTCTATTTTTAGTTTTTTGAAGGATCTATCTGTTGGTTTCTATGGTGCCTCTACTAGTTTACATTCCCCATCCAGTGCAGAAAGATTTCTCCATCCCATAGCTTCTCCAGCATTTGTTACTGTTTGATTTCTTTAGCCACCTTTTTCAACAAAAAAGTTTAATTTTTAGAAAACTACTAATAAAGATGTGTTGTATAGTGTAGGTGTAGAAAGATATAAACTTGCGCGAATAACACTGTGAGGATCACGCAATGAAATGCAATTGCCTAGGGGCACATTTCTCAGAATATGTTCATGTCAGTAAATGATGATGGCTGTACCTGAAAAATGATCACTAAGGGCTACGTGTTACGATTGGAAAGTTGAGATAAGGAGATGACTGTCTCCAAGCTGGCAGATTTGTGAGCTACCTGAGATTGGGTACATGCAGGCCAGGTGATGGCCTCCTGTAAAGCACTGATTCTGTTCTGTTTATGTAAGTTCATTTCACCATTACTCTAAACCATTAATACAATACTAATGTAATTTTGTAAACTTTGTAGTTATTAAAACTATTAAGAATCAAAATAGGGTCCTCCTAGGAGTAAAGAAATGGGACAATTTCAAGTTGCTGTCTAGTATAGTAGCTAAACCTCATTTCGTTAGGTCAAGAAATTAATAGATCTTGGCAACTGATTTTCTGAAAATTGCCTCACATTCTATTAAGAATACAATGATAAAATATGAATAAAGACTCATAAATGGTTAAACTATGGTGCAATGTGCTTGGAATATTTTTTAAAAAATGTATTTAGTACAGGCTTTACAGGGTCTCACTATGTAGGTTGGATTCATAGTGATTCCTGTTTTCAGCCTCCCAAGTGCTGGGATTATAGGCATGAGCCACCAAGCCCAGTCTCAATCATTCTCTCAGCGTGCTCCAGGGCTGGGGCCAGCACAGCATGCTGGGGATAGAACCCTTGCAGCTGCACTCTGCCTAAGCAGGTGCTTTAGTCTGCCAAGCTATCTGGCTGGCCCTGCTTGGAAATTTTCAATGCAACATATATACATCAGATACTTTAAGAGACTTTTAATGTGTGTGTGTGTGTGTGTGTGTGTGTGTGTGTGTGTGTGTGTGTGTGTGTAATGTCTCTGTAAGACTCTCAGAAAGATGTCAAAACCTTGGGCTCAACAGTACCTTTCTTGTCTCCCATTTTTCTTCAGTCCACTTTCTGAATAGTATTTGAAATCACCTGTGCCTCCGCAGGGACTTTACCTTGCCTCAAATGTGCCTCATCTTTTCTTTTTTCACTTTAATGGCTTGTAAGTGGATGCCCTGCCTGTTTCATTTCCGATTGAGCTCCCACAGAACTTGCAGCAAGAGTGGTCTTCCTAAACCGTGAATCCTGCCCAATACATCCCAGAGCAACTGCACATCTACAGAATAAAATCTATAAGCTACCAAGAATGAGAGCAATGGCTTTGAAACACTGAAACATGGCCCACTTTCCTAGTCTCAGGCACACTGCATGCTGCAGCTGTTCTTCTTTATGCTTCCTTTGATGTGTACTTTCTTGAGAGCAGACTTTTGCTTGTGCTCTTCCCACTTGATACTTCACTGCTGCTTGTACTTTCCTAATAAAACTTTATCTACTGTCTGAAGTCTGGCTCCACTCTTACATCTTTTGTCCTTACTCCTGCTGACTTTCTTGTGCTCACGGGCATGCTGGTGCACTTAATCTTCTGTACTTGCTTGATGTGTAGGATGTGCTTCTATAACAGGCTTTTTCATGATGTGACAGAATCATTTATCCTTTGTCTCTTGCTCTAAGCTTTATGCACCTTGATAGAGGAGTTTATCTGTATGCCTGGGTCTTAATTATGGCATAAAAATGGATATATGGAATAAATATGAGAATATCAGTGAAGAAACCAATGAAGAAGACAGACGTAGATGCAGAATTTCAGCCTGAATAGGACACGAGGCAGACAGAGCATGAGTTTCAAGATAGATAGTAAGGAAATCAAGCAGAAAACACAAGGGAAATCCATACTTAAAGTAAAATATTTGCATTATGTGAAGTTGGCCTTAATAAAAAAAAAAACTACTTTAAAAAAATCGGTTTTGTCAAGAAAACATCAAGCAAATATTTTGGGAAGGAGAAACCAGTGCGTACAGGTACAAAAGAGCCTTTGTGGGCAGATATGATCTTTGTGAAGATGTTTGATCCAAATGTTTATTTGAAATGCTGGTGTTCTACTCCACCGATGAAAGGCTTTCATTGCAAATGTTGGCTTGGTGGCTCCATGAAAGCATTCAGGGAGCCAAATTAACTGAGCAGTAAAGACTACGTAAGATCAGGTGCCCTGTCTTTCTTATTTTGAAGGTTGTCACACTCTACCCCACAATCTAGTGATTTCTGGGCTTCTTGGAGTGCAACTAGACCACATGCAATTCTGTAGAGGAAAAAAAGAAGGGTGTGGCTATGGTCTGCAGTGGTCTACAGAAGGCACAGAGAAGTCCAGGCTTCCTTCCTAGTTTCCTATCAGCTACCATTTCAGAGGACCTGCACTATTCCAGGTACTGTGGAAATCACTTCACCGACATGATCTGCATCCACTTTGCAACAGTCAGGTAAAAATACCTGTTTTTTTCCCACAATTTACACAAGAAAATATGGATATTAAACACCTTGCTAAGGTCACCCAGAAGCAAAAGATCCAACCCAGCTGCCGAGATGGATTCTAGGTTGAAGATGAGACTTACATTTCAGGGATGCTCCCTTGCATTGTTTTGCATTCCTGATTTTCTACTTTTATTTTCCTTTTCTTAGAAAGGATCCTACAAATTCCAGCAATCTCTAACCTTCAAAAGTGGAATGTGTCTTATTCAACTTGATTATGTTAGAATCAAAATTCAAAGACAAAAATAAATCTCCCTCTCAATGTTCTTTGTTCCTTCTGAGTTTTGTGCAAACTGCCTAGGAGTAGACCCTGCATCTAAAAATGACTCAGTTCATGTTTGGTAAATGCAGAAGTGAAATACATAAATGAATAGGGAGAAAACTCAGGAAAAGACATGCTATTAAACAAAGTTTTAAGAATTTGATTATTTACATTATTAGGTAAGTCATGATTGCCTAAATTTATTTTCATTTTGTGTCATGTTTTCTCTCTGGAGATCAGTCCATTTATTTATGTAATATTTGTTACCAGGAATAAGGGATAGAGACCAAATTCTCCTTCATTCCTAAGCTGAGGGAATTGGAAAGTGGGTCTCAGAGCTTGCTAAGGCCATTACAGAAGCATCTCACCATGCCTATCTTATAATTGCATTTGATTCTGGTACACTACAAAGGGGTTGCCTCAGTTACATTTACCTTATTAGACTTTTTGAAGGCCTTAACTCCTACTCAGTTACTCTTAGCTAATTGAATAGTTGCAATAAAGCTTCATCTGAAATGGACTCTAGGCATATTTTTTTCATCCAGTGAATTCTTTCTGTGCTCATTAGTATAATTGCATGTTTTACTTGCCCTAGAGAAATGGTACCCAAATCAGAGGTAGGAGATTGGAAGGTTAGGGGTACAGTTTAACATAGAATGCTTGGCCTTTCATCGAGTCAGTCTCCATGCAGCCCACTGAAGAAGTGGAACTGCATGCAGAAGATCCCAAAGGAGCACACGGTCACCTTGCTCCAAATCCTCTCAGTATTGCAATCTAGCATGGTCTGGCCATGTCCTGTGAAGACATCTGCCTACAAATGACAGAGTTGGCACTTAAATACATTCAGTTCCATGCATTTGTTTTCTATAAAACTTTTGTCACAAGCCTGTCATTTTATGTTTTCCATTTATCAGTTTTCATTTTTGATACTAAAAGATAGGTACACAATATGTTTTGTAAAATATAGAAAAGTACAAATAAGTCAAACATATTCTAACCAAGTAATAATTTACACATGTAATGTCTTCCAATATTTTCACACATATATATAAACTTTTTCTATAGTAGAGTTGAGATCATATATTCTTCAGAATTTATGTATTTTTAAACATATTCCCTTGCTCATTATGTGATTGGACTAAAGGTATTTGCACTTTCTTAAGTTTTACATTATTAATTAGCAGTCTTCTGTTTGATCTTTAAGCATTCATGTTGGCAAATCCCATAAGTTGGGTGCTAATGCTGTTGAACTACCTTGGCTTTTGTTTATCTTGGAAAGCTATTTTTTCCTTATTTTGTGAAAGACAGCTTTGCTATGAGTCCAGGTTTGTGATTTAAAGCTTATATTTCCCTTTAGCACTTTTAATATTTCATCTCATCTTCTGGCCTCTGATTTCTGATGCAAAATTTGCTGACAGCTGCTCTTTTGTATGCAATATGTTTTGGTTCCTTTACTGTTCTCAGTGTTTCTTTCTTTTTAGATTTTGATAGTTTGATTTTCATACATCTAGTTGAGTATTATAGGCCTGAAGCTCTCTGTAGTTATTATATCGGAGTGTTGACATTTCAGTTTAGGGAAGACTTTAGCCAACATTCCAAATTCACTTCTAGACTTCCTTCTTCTTTTCTCTCTGAAGCTCTTATTATGCAGAAGGTTTGTGTCCTGATGTTTCATAATTCCCATAGACTTTCCTCATTTTCCTTTCTTTTCTTTTTCTTTCCTCTGTTTGGATTATTTTAAATGTTCTGACTTCTAGCTCATTGAATTGTTTCCTTTTATTTGGTTAAATCTGTTTTGAAAACTTTCCAGTAAAATTTTTCCTTCATATGTTAGATTTCATTTGTTCTTTTTTGTTGTTTATTTATTAAAATTTTCATTTTGTGTATTATTTCCAAGTTTATTTCTAACTATATTCTCTTACAATTCAGTGAATATCTTTATGAAAATTATTTTAAATTATTTGTCAGTAATTTCATAAATTTCTATTTCTTTGTAGACAATTATGTGAGCTTTACTAGTTTCTTTTACAGGTATCATGATTAATTTCTTTTTTAAGAATAAAATAAGTGACCATGTTACCAAACTAGTAATTCATTTAATGCAGTTCTGATAAAAAAAAACAAACAAACAAACAAACAAAAACAACAGCAGTACTACTCGCAGAAGTAGAAACATACCTAAAATTCATAAGAACCAGAAGAAACCCAGTATAGCAAACAAACACATCCTGGGCAAGAAAGGGAATGGAATCATGATTCCATAATTGGTCGTAATCCTCATGTCCTTTCCAGTTGTCTGAACATTTGAGAGAAGAGTCTGCAGCCTTCTCAAATGCACTGGTGCACTGGTGTTATTTGATAAGGACAGACCTTTAGAATTTAATCTAGTTGTCAGTTCTGCAAATGTCAGCGGGTGATAGCCCTAAGTAAGCAGAGATACTGTGCACTATCTGGTTGGCTGGGTTAAAAACTTTGATCTGATAGCAGGTGGGTTGTTGACAGAGGTCTTTTGTGTGGTCAGGGGCTCTGGTGTCATATGGAGATGATGTTTGTTACTGTGTTTTCTGTCATGTCAATCCCTGGATGTATTCCATAGCTGGGCAATACCACCATGTAGAATCTAGTTAGTCAGAGCTACAAACTGAGCTCTGAGTTTAGGCTCAGGGTGGCCAGAGTAAGAGGGAATGCTTCTCAGAAATGTATAATTGGAGGTCACTTCCTTGTCATGCTGAAAACTTGAACTATCCAAAAAGATATTTGGATGAGCTGGGTGGCTGCTAACTCTCTTAGTCCAGCCAGTTATGCCTCTATACCTCCACAAATACATGGAGTTGGGAATCTCCCTGCAACAACTTAATTGTTGAGTAGGCTTTATGTCAGTGGAACTACTGCTTGATATCTGGAGTCAAGCTGTTTTAGCCTTTTGCCTTTCTGAATCAAGCATGGTTGTCTGCTTGACTAGACTCTTGGCTTGGATTTGAGCATGGACATCTAGAGATTCCAGTTAGATCACTCTTTCTCCTATGTTTCTGAGTTCAGTGAGCTCAGCTTTGCAAATGAGCTTTGAGATTTGTTGCCACTGCTTGAAGAAATGTAGATACTTCAGACGTGTGTGTGTGTGTGTGTGTGTGTGTGTGTGTGTGTTGTTCCTTTGTGACCTCTGCCTCCATTCTGGCTTCTACATGACTCTTCCCAGTTTATCTGTGCACTTTCCTTCCAGTATCCCCACTGAGGTAAAAACAACATGTGTTCTGTAACAAGCATCCAGAAAGCTGGAGCTTTTTCTTCCACCCTCTTTTACTGCCATTCACGCTATGGGCCATGGGAATCCTTGCCATGACACTCTATGGTAACCAAAAGGACTGAATGAAATGACAGGAACATCTGAGTGTTTCTCTCTCCATGAAAGTGAGGTTTCAGTTCATTTCTATGTCTCATCAGTGCTTCAGACTTATTCCCAAATGATGGTGTTTTCACATAAGGTCTTCGTCTATGTTGATAGTTCTTCATTGAAGTGTTAGTGACGGGTGGGCTGGTGAAGACTGGAAAGATATTCTCTGGTTCTCTAAGAATTTAACTCTAAGAATTTTATGCACCCAGGCTCCAGAAATTTGTCAATTACTGTTCAGTTTTTCTAACCGTGATACATATTCCAGTAAAGATCCCAACTCTAGGAAGCTGAGGTTGTATGTACTCACCCTCCCATTTTTCCAATTTTAGGGCATTTGCCCTGTAGCTACACTTCTCTGGTGAATCTAACAAGAATGATTAGACTTTTCATTTCATTCATCTTTTTACTTGTTAATAGAGAAGGATATTTTTGATTTTTATATGTGTTGGTTTAGAAATTGGAAATAATATTTTTTAAAAAATTGTTTCTCAAGTTTTCTGCATGTTCATGTCTTGAAATAATCTTATGGGTACTTATTTTTTTAATTTATTTTTTATTTTATTGAAGTACAAATATCAATCAAACTGTTCTAAGACACCTTAACAGGACAGATTCAATAAATTAATACATTGTAAACTGTTTTTATACTGTTTTGGTATCGTACAAGGTGCATACATGATATTATACTTACAGACATTATTATAGCAGGTGTCTCTTATCAGTAAATTAAGAGTGTAGCTGTTTACTTATCTTATTTTTTATACCTGAATTATATCAAAAATTAAATAATTATTTTCCTAGTGGATGACCATAGTATTAGAAGCTGACATAATATACTGTCCGACCACCATCAGTGCAAATCTTGCCTCTCATAGGATTATGTAGAAGCACAGTGTTATCTATCCCAACTGTACTGTCTATACACACACATCATGATTTTTTCTTTCTATACCCCTTCCTTTGTCTACACCTGTCAAAGGTGGGCACTCCATTGTCATTCAACTAACTTAGGTGCTTGAATTTTATGGCTATTTATGCCATATGCTTATTTCTCTTCCAGCTTTAACAGATATTAGGGATACATTATTGTGTCTCTATGACAATGGCTCTGGGCATTAGCTTTTTCATGATGTAATTTAATTGAGTCCAAAGGATAACATAAGATCAAATCTTTTACATATAAAATTAGACATATATTTCTTTCCTCAGTGGCCTTTATACTGGAATATCTTTTCCTTGGGATTACATTGAAATTTTCAACAAAGCACTTTGGTTGGAATATTTTTTAAAAGAAATGCATTTCCAAATCTTAAACTGTTACATATGTATTCAAGAACTGATTTTCTTGATAATTTTAAAGTGCCCAATGCATAATCTAAATACTTCCTGACTATTCTCTTTTTACTAATTTCCATTTTGTGTTTCACTTTTCTTTATAAAGAAAAATCAAGGGGCTGGGGAGATGGCTCATTGGAATAAACACTTTCCTGCCAAGAGCAAGGGCTGAATTCAATCCCTCCTCACAAAAAAAAAAAAAAAAGAAAAAAGAAAAAAAAGAAAAAAAAAAAGAAGAGTCATATATTTGACACAAAAGGAAACTTACTGTGTGATTACTTATTTGGGTTAATTTAATAGGTAATAAAAAACTAGACATATAGTAAAAGGAAATCTGGGATTGGGTGGGACCTGACCTCTCTGATGGAGCTAAAATGCAAGATCTCAGTGTTTCGCTGAGAATACAGAAGGTGCTATATCTAACAGGGAGGAACACCTGCTAGACTGCTAGACTGGCTTTGCTCTAATATCAACAACTTGTTTTTCTATGGCTTACTTTGTTCCATGTTCTCTGGGCTCACCTTGCTCTATGTCCAAATGCATACTCAATCCCCAACTCAGGCACTTTCTACATTTGCCACTTTTCTGCTTCTTTCTGCTGCAAATCATGGGTGGCCAGTTGGAGTTGGAGCTGTGTTTTGAAGACTCATCAGAAGACCTCTTCTTTGTGGAAGGCTTTTTTTCCTCTCTCTTCTCCAGGCATCCCCAGTGAGGTTTTTTTTTTTTTTCCCATGAAGGCCTACTCTATCTAAAAAGCTGTTCACTCTGAGTGAACTTACACATTTTAGCCCAAAGATTTCAAGTCCCTGAGTCAGCAACCTGTTAACCCACAACAGTAAGTTATCAGTGTAGCTCAAAACATCAGAAGTTGTCAGTGAGTTGAGGGTTTTTTAAAACAGCTTTTTAATTAATTTTATTAAGAAACAAATAGCAATGAGACAGATTCAAAACCAATTAATAGGACAGTTTGAATAATTAATACATTGCATATTGTTGTCTTTGTACTGGTTGTTTATAGTACAAGATGCAGACATGATATTCTGTCCAAACACTGTTAGTACAAATCTTTCTTCTCATTTAATTAAGAGAAAGTAGCTATATATCTATCCTAATTATTCTGTATATACAGATACGAAATGGTCCCTCATGGTATCACTTTTTTTGTTTAGTTTTGTCAGAGATGGGTATTCCATTGCCATTTAAATAGTGTGTGTGCATGAATTCTGAAAAATAATCCAATATAGTTCAATAGTCCATCATAGTAGTGGATTATTCATAGGACTGGCAATTTGACATAGTTGCTTTCTGTGAAAGATTGGGAAGCTTTTCATTCCTGGTCACTCTCCTTTGGCACGCTATGGTGTTTCCATCTCCTAGGGTTTGACAATCTCTTTGATCAGCATGTCATATAACTCCCTAGAGCTGTAGGATGTCATAGAAAAGGATCCTTCTTATCCTGGGTCCTCATAGACTTTAGGGAGTCAAGGTCAAAATATTGGCTATCCTCTTAGCTCACCTATAGTTTTAGGTTTATTTCCTCTCAAAATCTCAGTTGTTGAACATCCAAAAGAGAACATTAATGACATTACATTGCAACAACAAATGTGGGCTTAATTATTAAAACTTTTATCTGAATATCAAGATAGACAGAGAACAGTAAATCAAGAATATTCTAGTAATTGAATTCCTGCAGAGTGTCACCACCCAACAGCTACATAGCTTTACACTGAAAAACTGAGATCAAAAGCCATATATAATATAGAAGCACAACAGTCATAATGATATTTTTTTAATATACTTAAGTCTTTATGTTGGTGTAAAACAGCCTTTTTTATTTGATCATCTTTATTTGGTACCTAAGAAGGTCTCTTCTAATTTGTTGTCTTTTATTGGGATGTTATTGAAGTGTGTGACATTGTCTGGATTGCTTAATGTGTAGCGTGTCTATGAGGACCCAGGATAAGAAAGAACCTTTTCTATGACATAAGTGTAGTGACACATACTTGGCATGGTCATTACATAAGTTTTTTTGCTAAAACAATTATTATTGACTGGCAACCTCATGTTGGATTGACGTGTACCTCTTATTTGCAGCATAAGAGAAAGGCAGATGTCTGAATCTGAAAGAAAATATTTATCACCGTAAAATCCCAGTTTTATACTTTATAAGACCTGTATATCTGGAAAGCATGAATATATTTAATATTCCATGAGATCATCAATAATGAATTGCCATAACCTATGAAAAGCTTTGTTTCTTGATGTAGCATTCTACCAGAGCATCTACAAATCATTTAGTGTCCTATTTCTAGAAAACTCAATCTTTTGATGATACTTAACATGAACATTACAATACTAGCTTTGAACATTCTTTGGGTATTTCCCATAAGATTATGGAGATCACTGGGGCCCCCTACTAATGAAGAGAAACTGGAAAATTATTTCTGAGCACTTGCTTCCTCATTTACCAGTTTAAGTCCTGTCCCACAGTTTCTCCCCACTCTAAGTGTTTTTTGTTCAAGTATCCTAACAACTTTAATGACTTGTGAGAATGAGAGTGTAACACTTAACACATTATTTTTGCACAGTGAGAAACTTTGAAGTCTTAATACATAAACAACCATATGCATTTCATTTATAAAATCATTTTTATTTATTTTGTTTCACTTTGGCTACACAGGCTAGTCTTGTTAAATTTTTTGGGGGGAGAGGGTACAAGGAATCGAAATCAAGACATTGTGCTTGCCAGAAAGTTGTTTGGGACACTGTGATATATCATCATCCAACATAAAGCTAGTCTTGAACTTACTATGTAGCCACACTGGCCTCAAACTTGTGACAATTCTCCTGCTTTAGCTTCCCAAGTGCTGGAATTATATGTGAGTGTCACCGTGCCCAGCCATAAAACCAAAAACCAATTTTATCATAATGTTGACCAACTGGCGATTTCATTGGAAGTATGTCTTTAATTTTGATGACATTTATTCATAAACTGATTTAAGTTATAGACAAATGCTTCAAAATACTAAAAGAAAAAATTATTAAGCTCAAAATAACTGTTTACAGATTGGACAGACAAATACAAGAAAATTCACTTGTAAAATTAGAGTTCATGCAAATATGTTTTTAACTAAATTGAATTATAGCACTTGTACAATTTTATAAGTTAGTACATATAAATAAAAACTAGTGAGATATTTTATAGGTCAATTAGCAGATATATTGTACAAGAGGAATTTGTAAGGAATAAAAACCTTTTAGCTGTAATTATTGTTTCCTTGTATTTTGTTTTTTCTTAAAAAGGCCTGAAACTTTCACACACCTTTTTTTTTTTACATAGCTTCTAGCTTAGTTGTCTGCACACACTCATGTACTCAGAACTTTTCTTTTTTTTTAATAGCATTTTCTTTGCAAGACTTAATATAATGTGGTTAATATTATCACTTATGCAGTCATAAGTGATACTTTGATTTATCTGTGTTGAGGCATTCTCAGGCCCCTTATCCTTGCATTGCTATGACCACACCAAAACAGTTCACTGTCATCTCTTGATGCTGTATCCATTAATGTAAGAGTGAACACATGCCCAAGAAAGTGAGCGCTGTTGTTTTGGAGAGACTGAGACTCAGGAAGGTGAGCTCTGCTGTCCATCAGTCCTGGACAAAGATGTACCTACTACTGGGTGCCCTTAGCCAGGGTTCACAGCCCATGTTCCCTGCCGCAGTTGACAGAGCAGGCATTTGGCTTGCTCCATTATCCTGGCCAGACTCCATGCTCACCAGAACTCTTTGGTTGCTGCCTACTGATACTGGCTGAAACCCATCATCCTTGTTTCCTCTTGTGGGTCTGTGAGAATTGATGAGAGGAATAGAAAGCAGCCGTTCTTACTGTGAAGTCACCCTTCAAGAATCTGAAGTAGTCCAGATAGATGTGTGCTGGTTTGCTTTTACTCTAGCTTTGCCCTAAGCTGTTTTCTCACTTTCTCCCAAGTATATACATTTAGTTTCTTCTGAAAACCAACAAACTCAAGAAATTTAGCAAGCTGTTGAGTCTTGGTGTGCATCTCTTTAACCTTAAGCAAAGATATTTCAATATGCATAGAATGAACTTTAGATAGCAAATTTCCCCATGTTTTATTACACTAGAAATTATTTACTGTACTCTTGGCCGTCTTGTGTATACTACTGGAATGGGACTGTCTTCTTGTCTCAGCTTACTGAGTCTTCCCATGCTCAGGTCTCATGCTGGACATCATGTTGCTGCTTCAACTCATGCAGTTAGCAGGGTCCTGAGAGCATGTGACTGATGTATGTCTAGACATATGTCCTAAAAGGACACCTGGGACTGGGTGGGCCCTGACCTCTTTGATAGAGAGGCAAAGATAACCCAGCATGTTCTGTATACTTATCTATATATGGTTATAACAAAGGAAGAGCATGACAGGGCCAAAAGTACAACGTGTCAGTGTTTTGCTGAGAACACTGAAAGCAAAACGTTCTTGGAGCTGCCTGTGCTGTAGCTATCAGGGAGAAACACTAAGGTCAGACACTTGCTAGATTGGCTTTGCTCTAATCCCAACAATTATACATGCTCACCTCTGGTGTTCTGTGTTCTTAAGGCTGGCCTTGGTCTGGCTCTGAATGCATGGATGATCTCTGCCTCAGCCATTGCCCACAAGATTGAGCCTCAGAGTTGTTTTAGCTTACATTTCTTGAATGGTCAGCAATGTTGAGCAATTTTTCATGTTTTTATTTGCTGCTTGTCCTTCTGGCCCTGGCCTGTTTCTCTCTATGCTTCCTGAAAGCCATGGGCTAAGCAAATTCCTGGGCATGTTCTTCTATGGTTATGTTTCTGCCTTGGGAGCAATGATACATGGACTGTATCTCCCGAAACAATGAACACTGTTAAACTTCTCTTAATTTTTGTGTATTGGATATTTTGTCCAACTAAAGAGAAAGCTGCTAGGCCCTTCATAGAGAATACAAGTCCTTATAATCCAAGGTTTTTCTCCATCAAAAAATATCAGATCTTCCCAAGAACTGCAAAGTATGTATGTATATATATTTTTTTTCTTTTTTTTTCAAAGCTCATATGGTTTTTCATTTTGTGTCTATGACAGATGGAGATCATCTTATTATAGTAATAAAATTTTATTGTATATCCAAAATTAACAGCTTATTCAATATGAATATTGTTTTCTATCCAATATGTTGTTCTGTGCATGTATTACTGACATTTATGGATTTGAATGATATAGAAAATATGATAGATATGATAAAGATTTTCAGTTTAAAAGAACACGGACATTTTCCAGTAGCTGGGCTTTGAAAGAGGGCGGTATCTGTTGCTGACCAGTCCTACGCCCATATGTCGCTCTACTTCTTGGACTGTTCATCATGGATTCTTGTCTCTAAACTTGCCTTGCTTGTGAAGAGAAGTGTTCAGGACAGAAAAGAACCAACTTGACAAAGCAGAAGAGAATTGAGTTTAGGGAAACAAAATTTGAAATAGTTAATATTTTGTTGCCACTGAGGTGAGATCCTGTACATCAAAGGACTTTGGTTTTCTAAAGTCCTAACTAACATAAAGAAGTTACACAGTAGATGCTTCAGAGTTTTTCTCGAGAAAAATATGTGACACTATGTGGTATACTTTTTCTTTTTCTTTTTTTTTTGGGGGGGGGAAGAACTGGGAGTGAACTCGGACTCTTGCACTTGTCAGGGGAGCACTTATTCTACTAAGCCACCTCCCTGGCTCCTCTATGTGAGATTCATTTGAATGCAATGAAATGCCGTATTTCATGACTATGTTCATGGCTATGCTACTATACAAAAAAAAAAAAAAAAAAAAAAAAGAAAAGAAAATTCACTGTTGCATTTTATTGTAGTAAAATTGACAAAATCTGTAACTTTCAGTAATGATTATAGCAACACTGACTGAATGTTTTGTGCCAACTACTAATGTTTTTATAAGTTTTGTTTCATCAATTTATTCTTTGTTCTCTAAGTATTTGATATAGTTTTTTTTTATCCCTATTTGAGAGAGTGTGATCAAAGGTATCGGTGATGTGCTTAAACTCATATATCTAGTAACAATGACAAAATTTAAATATATTTCTCTCAATTCTAAACTAGCATTAGAGAAAAGATTGAAGAGTGAGATAGATATATAACCGAATAACACTCCTCAATTCTGTAGACAGAATAAGAATAAGATAGAGGAGATTCCTGCCAAAAAATTAGTGATAGCTTCTAGATAATGGAGGATTCCAGGAAATTCCATAACTTTTATGGGCTAAAAACCAATATTATCTTACATGGAAAAATACATAAAATGAAAAAAGAAACCAAAATCCAAGAAACATGAAAATTTAAAAAGTTATGAGAAAAATTTATACTTTTTCTTGTTGATGTGCATACATTTTAATTTAAGATGCACCCAACTGATTATAACTCATCATGCATAAAGAAAAATACAAAAGAAGGTTCACCTCACCTGATCTGTTGTTGTATTCTTCTGTAAATCAGTCTGACGCTATATGCTTTGCCAGAACATGTGCTGTGACAGAAGATTTTTAGAGGAAGTGAATTTTCTAATTTCATCAAGGTTATTTCTGATCTTATTTTATGCAGCAGCAAACAAATATGTCTAAAATAACTTACAATAGAAGCCTTGGTTAATAAAACTAAAATTAATATGTGGTAAGTGATTTATTTCTGTATAGTCTTTCATCAATTCATGTTACTCTAAATATAGTAAAATGCCTTTTTGAAGAAATACATAATCATAATTTGTGAACTTAAAATGATATATGGCAGGGATTAATGTCTAAAATATCCTCTTTCTAACGCAACACCTGCACTGAACTATTGATTTGTAATATCCAAGGGAAAACTGGAGTATGCCCATAGATTAAAGATTGATGCTGAGAGATATTAGTTTCCCCAAGAGAACTTTAAATGCATTTGAGTCTAACGTCATGTTCTCAATAATTTTGCCTAAGAAATTAACACTTGATTTTTCTATGAGTCATTGATTCCACTAATGTGTGTGTAGCAGTTGCCATCTGCAATAATTTCTATAAACTAATTATATTCATTGTTAGGAATTAAAAACAATTCTTGTTTGTCCAGACAGTTCTTAGATGTTGCTTCACAGATGATTTAAACGATAGCCTTAAACATGTTTGAAGTCATCGCAGGTTGTCTTTTCTTGGGATGAGAAGTGAAAGAGCCATCAGGAACAAGCTAAGATTAATTTAAAAAATGTACTTTAAGATCAGCTTGTCATTAACTTTTTGAAAATTCAGTGTCATCTGTGTTAAAACCAGGCAGCAAATTTTTGAAGCACACACCACCCTAGATTTGCTATTGAATTGAGCTTTGTTGTTATGTGCCGAAGCAGAATGAATTATAAATGATTATAGCATTTAAATTCTAGGTTTACTTTGAAGTGTAGTTGATTTGACTTAAAAAGGAATTCTGCAACTATTTAGTAATTAGGAATGATAGTTCTTTGCAATTCATAATTGGATCCAAAACAGGTGTTTCCTTTCTTTCTTTTTTTATTATTTTAAATTACAAGTACTTTCAGCCCTGGCAGAAGGATATGTTTGTAATTGGCTGTAAGCTAATCGAAAATTTAGCTAAATGTAAAAAGACAGGAAGTCTGTACTTTTGTTACTTTTTGGTAAGTATTTAACTTGAACAAATCAAGGTAATGTTCATTGCTAATTAATGTGCTCAACATTTGAGGCTTTGATAACAGTTAACAAGTTAGAGATTATGGTTAAAGGAGCATAGTGGAAAAAATAAAAGAATAATAAGAATTAAAACAACATAATCTGATACAGCTACATATTATTCATTTTTCCAGGATGTGCAAATGTTTACACGGACACACTTGTGAGTGCAAAATCAAAGTACTCACTTTATGAACTAAACTTTAATATAGAACAGAAATTATCTCTTATATCAAGGTCAAAATAATAATTGGTCCCAATTTATTTTTGCGCCATTAGTGACCATACAAATCTAAGAATAGTATAATCTTAGTAAGGTAAGAAGTTATTAATATTTGACCCAGAGGAATTTCTAAACCTAAACATCAAATTAAAAATGGCTTGGATGGAGTATTTCTCACTAAAGTCCAGTGGTAGCATATGTTCAAAATGGTTTAGAGATCACAAAGCAGAATTAAGAGAAAGGTCGCAGAAGGTGAGATCAATTAAGAAGACTCTGGCTTCTCATTAGGGTACTCTGTGGTACTATGCCGGATGGCTTGGGGCTGTTCCCAAGAACCACCACAAAAGCCGAGCTGTCTATAGCAAATGATGTCTAACCGAGGATTCCTTCTTCTGGAGAAGGAATGTGAGGTAAAATTGTGTTGAGTCACATGGAAAAATGGATTGGAGAACAGTGATTTAAGCTGGAGAGGCTTATGGGGAGAGTGTAATAATTAGTCAGATCATAGGTCATTCCCCTTCCTGTTTGGTGTCAATATGTTACAGAAGAGGTATAGCGTCTGTTAAAACTGCCCTATGATTAATCACTTTGCCAGGCTTCTGTCTTTCTTTATCAATCTATAAAATTACTCAGTTGCCCACTTTTAGAATTTCACTCTTCCTTTCAAGAAGTCAGTGTGAGTTCATTAGAAATTGTACACAAAAGGAATAAAACAGAAAAAAGAAGGAACTATGTCCCATCCTTGTTGAACATTTTGATGGGCTACATAGCTTGAGTTGCTCCGAGAAATGTCTTGATTTGATCATTGTCTTGCATATATACAGGCACGTGTGACTGAGGGAAATCCATACCTAGGACATGAATGACTCCTTTATTTCAGAGAGGTACAGGAGATGCAGGAATTGTGGGTGCTGTGATGGAGAGCATCACTGGGTGAATGCCCAATGACAGAGAACCTGCTGCTCACATTCCACTGGAGAGGGACACAGGGGCAATGAATGGCAGCTTTGGAGCACCCAAGGTCCTTGGTTCCAATTGCACTTCTCTAGGAAAGAGTGGGTTTCAGTTTGAGTATGCCTCATTGTTCATAGGTCTGGCGCTCAGATTCTAGCTACATGAAAATCACCGAGCTTTTGAAAGTTTTGTTGTTTTGTTTCTGTGTTTGCTTGCCTTAACTCTGGTTCATAAAGCTAAAGGTAGAAGCAGGCTGAAGGACATTTTAAGTAGGTAATAATATTCCTCAAAAAATACCCAGACCAAGATCATTACATAAATTTATTAAGATCCTATCCAAATAACCCATTGCTCAGAACTGTCTTCTTCCTTTCTTTGCTTCCTTATAAAATGTTTATTGTTTTCTTTTTAAAATTAATTTTATTGGGAAAAATGCAATGAGACAGCTTCAAAACAGGTTGGTAGGAGAATTACAATTAATACATTGTATATTGTTGTCTTTGTAGTAGTCATTCATAGCACAGGATGCAGACATGATATCCCATCCAAACACTATTAGTACAAACATTTCTTATTGAATTGAGAGAAAGTAGCTATATACCTATCCTATTTTGTATATGCAGATACAAAATGGTCCTTCATTTATATCACCTTTTTTCTTTATTTTTGTCAGAGATGGGTATTCCATTGCCATCCAAATATTGTAGGTGCATGAATTTAGCAGAATATTCCAAGATAGTCCAGTAGTCCACAATACTAGCGGGTTATCCATAGGACTGGCAATGTCTGGATCTGATGACTTGAGCCTTCCATAGTTCAGCATATTAACATGACTTCAATTTTCATAATTTGTTTCTATATTTTTCTTCTGGATGGTTAAGACCAAGATAAAGCAAGAAGTGTAACTTTTGTATCTGACAAAGTCAGTCAAGTCCCCTCGAGACTTAACCCGAAACTCTGTACTACACTTTGTAGATCCTTTGTCAGTGTCAGCCTTGTGGATGAGTCATGGCCATTGCTTGACCAATTTGCTCTCTGTGAAAGCCTGAGAGAATTTTTTCTTGCCATGTGACTCTTTAGGCACACACTACATCATCGATCACATTCCTCTGTGGCCCCATAATTTCCTTTATCAGAAAATTTGGAACACAATTGAGTTACATGATGTTACAGTACAGGCTCTCCTATGTCTAAGCAAAAGAAATGTAGTAACTGGGCTAGAGAGGTAGCTTAGAAGTCTAAGTACCTGCCTGGCAAGTGCAAGGACCCGTTACTGTACTGTATGCCCTACCAACCCCAGAACTGTGCTGGCCCTGAAAATGAGTATGGTGGTGTACACCTGTAATTCCAATGCTTAGGAGGCTGATACAGGAGGATTATTATGAGTCTGAACTGTGTATCAAAATAAATAAAATAGCCAGGCGTGGTGGCGCATGCCTGTAATCCCATCACTCGGGAGGCTGAGGCAGGAGGATTGTTGTGAGTTTGAGACCAGCCTGAGCTACAAAGTGAGCTTAAGGCCAGCCTGAACTGCATAGTGAAACCCTGTCTCAAAAAGACAAAAAATAAATAAATAAATAAATAAATAAATAAATAAATAAATAAAATGAAAGAAAGAAAGAAAAAAAGTAATGCAGTTGCTTCATCAAAACTTCTAATAGTTCAGCTAATACTGAAAACAACTACCAAGGTTAGATTTATTCCGGGACTCCAATAGCCTGATTTGTTCCAGACTGACACCAGATTTTTATAGTTTTGTATTAGACATAAGCCTTCCTGATAGAACCATCAGTACTAAAAGCTGAAGGGCACAGAGCACTAATCTGCTCATATTGGGTCTCTAGCAGGTGTAGCACACATTCAGTGTCAATGTCAGAATATGAAAAGAAAAACAAATATTGATTTTGAAGCCTACCACCGAGGCACTAAAAGTTTAGACAACTTCCTATGAACATTTTCTGGGTTAAGAGTTGAGAAAGAAGCGAACAAAGATCAGTTTCATGACTTACTTGATTAAGTTCCTTGGCTGAATCCCCAATACAGGAATTAGTTTAGTAATTTTTTGTTATGGATAAAAGAATGACACCCAGGTTTATTCTGGAAAACAGGTCTCTATTATATTTCAGCCTCTAATGATGGAATCAGGTTATTACTTAAAGAAGTTTTTCTCTTGACACTTCTGCCCTTAATGCATCAAACTTCTCCTCATATGTGCTTGTGTCTGGCCTTTTAACAGTCATGTCACCTGGCAATCACATATCTGATCTGATTTTCTTCAAATGCTATGATTTCAGGCACCTTTTCCTCACATCAGGCAATTTTTATGTAAAATACTAGTACTGAATCTAATGGATCTGATGATAGTTTTAAAACCTTTCTACAATAATGGTCTTGCCATTATATTTAAGTGTTGTGCCTCCAATATGCTTCAGCAAATGTGAGACACTGACATTATAATGCCCTAAGTAACCACTCTTCATGGGACATGATCCGTTCTTCAGAGCCATAATTACATAATGCAGTGTATCATTACAACTTATGACCTTGAGGAGACTAAATGCCCCATTAATGTCCTGCATGTTTAGTTATAAATGTGCAGTTATGCGGTTAGTTTGTAATTGGAATATATTTAAAAGATCGACTTTATGGTAAGAACTGGCCTTCATGGTTACTAGAATTCTATATGATCAACATGCAAAAAAACTCCAAGTTATTTTAGAGGGGAAATAGTGAACAGATGCTATAGTTTTTATTAAGATATTTTTTAAAAATAAAACTTTTCTCTTTATTAGTTGAAAATCTCAGATTTTTTTTTTCTTTTTACAGAGACTAAAAGCTCACTAACATAACATTAGCATACGGCTCCATGTGGAGCATTCTGACTGCCTACTCTGTGTGTCCCAGTCAGAAGTCTGGCTTTTGTAGGCCTCCAGGGCAAAATCTCTGGGGAATAGCATAATGAAGTCGATATTGTTAAATATCAAAACTTATTTAAATAAGAAATTTAATTGAGTCCTGGTTATGACAAAATATACTGCTAGCATTTAAAATTTATATAATTGATAAATCATGACACATGAAATGACTACCAAAGATAAAATAGGGAACATTTCCATCACTCCCAAATGTATACTTGGGCCTCTGGAAATCCTCTCTACCCCTAACTACCTCTACCCTACTCTCTGCCACATACAAGAGTAATCTTTGTCATTGTTGATTAGCTCAAATATTTAAGAATTTCAGATAAGCAAAATCAAACAGTGTGCCATATTCTACCTGACTGATTTCATTCAGCATAATAATTTTTAAATTTAGGTGTACCATGGGTATCAGTAAGTCATTATTTATTGCACAGTAGTACTGTGTGATGTGAATATACCAGCGTTTTACCCATTGAACTATGGCGGGATTTTAAATTGTTCCTGATGCTTCATTATTAAAAAGTGAAGCTTGCTAATACTACAAAGCATTCTTAAGTGAAACCATGTTTGAAAATACATTTCTAACACATATCCTGAGATATGAATGTCCATGTTTCTCATTCAGAAAAATAAATGTTAATATGTCAGTGTTTACAAATTTGGCTTCAAAAATCTACCCCAATGAGAATATCTCAACCAATGTTTTCAATAAATGTTTACAAAGTTCTGAAATTCATAAGAAAAGGCAAAAGCTTTAGAAAAATTAATGCATCTGAAACAATAAAGACAAATTTGGAGGACAAAACCTACCCAACTTCAACACTAGTCATTAAGAACAGAAACTCAGAAAACATGGATTCATTGAAGGACACAATGCAGGAACTATGCAATAGATAATGGGTCAGGAATACTGTAAAATGCTAGAATTATTATTTTTTTTTTAAAGTGCTTGGTGGAGTTCTCCAGGTTATCTCTCTGAGCATGCAGTTTTCCCTTTTGCTGGATTTGTTTTGTTTTGTTGAGACAGGGTCTCACTATGTAGATCAGACTGGCCTCAAACTCATGGCAGTCCTCCCTTGTCAGCCTCTGAGTGCAGAGATTACAGGGGTGTGCTGCCTCGCCTGCCCATTTTGGTAGCTCTTTACAAGTTGAATTTATCTAATTGATATATAACTCTTATCTATTTTCTTCTAGCAATAACCTTGATTTTTGTGATTATTCAAGGAGTTTTATTCTATGCAGTTGTCTGGTGTAATATTGTCTATACAGTGCTCATGTCTGTGGGAGTAGTAGGCTGAAGCTATTTTATTAATGTTAGTAATTATTTCTCCCTTACACACACAACTTGTCACTCATCTTAGATTTCTTAGCCCTAGAACCCTAATTTAAGTTTGCCCTGACTTTAAATACTGGTGGCTTTTTAGGAATGAGAGATCTTTGTGGCTGAGTATCCACTCTCCAATGCAAAGACTTGTGTTTAGTTTTTCAAATAGTTCACTGTCTCTAACAGATAAGCCCTTAGCGGACTCCTAATAAAAGACAAATTTGTTAAACTGGGCCATTTTAATGTTTTTACATTTTTTATTTTTTTATTATTAATTTTGTTGAAAAACAAATAGCAATGAGACAGTTTCAAAACAGGTTAGTAGGACAGTTTCAATAATTAATACATTAGGGGCCACAGATATGGCTCAATAGAATAAGAGCTTGTCTGGCAAGCGTAAGGGCCTGAGTTCAATACGCGGTTCTGAAAAAAAATAATACATTGCATTTTTTTGTCTTTGTAGTAGTTATTCATAATGCAAGATGCAGATATGATATCCTGTCCAAAAACTAATAGTAGAAATCTTTCTTCTCATCGAATTAAGAGAAAGTAGCTATATATCTATCCTATTTTGTATATACAAATAAAAAATTCATTTATATTCCTTCATTTATATCCCATTTTTTTGTTTAGTTTTGTCAGAGATGGGTATTCCATTGTCATTTAAATACTGTAGGTGATGAATTCAGCAAAATAATCCAATATAGTCCAGTAGTCCATAAAAGTAGTGGGTTATCCTTAGGACTGGCAATGTCAGAAGTTGTTGACTTGAGCTTTTTACAGCTCAGCATATTAATATCTCCTTTATTTTTTATACCTCAGTTTCATACTTTCTTGCTGGATGGTTAAGACCAAGACAGAGCAAGACCTATATAACAATAAATGTAACTTCTGTATCTGACAAGGTCAGTCAAATCCCCTCAGGATTTACCCTGAAACCCTGTGCTGCAACTTGTAGATCTTTGTCAGTGTCAGCCATGTGGATGAGTCATGGCCACTGCTTGACCAATTTGCTCTCCATGAAAGCCTGAGAGAATATTTTCTCTCCATGTGACTCTCCTTAGGCACCATTTAATAAACAGATTTTAAATGAATGTAGTCATGAGAGTTGTTCAGCGACATTCAAGTTATAATTTTCCTGATTGGTCGGTAGCCTTCAGTAAGTGTAAGAAGAAATATCTGTCAAACTACTGGACTATACTGGATTATTTTGCTGAATTCATGCACTGATGCATCCATCACTTTCAGGACTGTTACCTGGGCATATTTACCCCAAATAACCTTGCCTCCGTGTGTCACAAAGCCCAACTGACTCACATTCACCTCAATCATTGTTCCTTTGGGTGTATATGACACCCAAAGTGGTTTACAGTGGTGATGAAGGATTCTTTTTCACACCAAGTATTGGCAGATAAAAGGAGGCTTTCAATTCAGGATGTGTTATGTGGGCCTTCTTAAAACGTAAGTCCATTGGCCTAATGAATCTTTCATACTTAGGTGGTTTTCTTGTAAAGCCATCTCCAACAAAGCAGAATTTAGTAACTATCCTCTGCCATTCCTTCTTTTTCCTCTTTCCACTTTGAATAACTTTTAATACTTCAATTTCTCCTTGAGCATGAACTTTGGGCAGAGGAACTCCCCATTTTTCTGCTTTTTCTTTTCATTTTTGTTTAATCTTGCTAGAAAGTACTTTTGCCCAAGACTGTCCTACTCTGTCCAGCAGGTAGGCAGGTACTGCTCCTTGTGGAATCTTTTCATCATTCTTGTTTGGAGTTTCTCTTTTCATTCATCTTGATAGTTGTCTTCATTTGTATTTTCTCTGCATGGCCCTGTTTGTGATAGAGCATAGCCTTCAAGTGAATCTTTTTTTGCCTTCTTTGAATGTTCATGAGCCTGTCGACTTTTCTTCTTTCTCTTTTTCTCATGGTCGTCCAAGCAGTACCCATAGCGTTTATGGTGAAATTCAATATATTTATTCTGTGGTGTGATAATAGTTGCAGAGCCACCGTGGCTGGCCTCATGTGTACAAAGAAAAGGCCTAAGTTTGGGGCATCCCAGAGGCACCTCTCTTTTTACTTATGATTTAGATGTTTCTTGTTTCTCAAGTATCTTAAAGTAGTTGAGGTTATTAATTTTTGATTTTCCTTATCTTTGAATGTAATCTATAATTTTTTCTCATGCATTGCTTCAGCAAAATTTATCCAAAAGTATCCCCAAAATTTCATATTTAGTTTACAATTTTTGGGAAACTTACCTTGCAACTTTATTCCTGATTCATTAATTATTTAGAAGTCTATTTGAAACATTAGTAATATTACAAATGTTATCCTATTTGGACATTAATTTAATAACTATACAAACCAAAAACATATTTTGTATATTTTAATCCTTTCACATTTGTTTGATATTATTTCCCCACATAGTGTCTAACATGATAAATATTTCTTGTTTTCTTGAAAGTAACAGCACTCTGCCAATGTTATTTGGGATGCTTTCAAATGTAAATTTAGTTAAGTTTTTCAAGAGTCACTCAGATGATACGTGTTGGTCAATTTTTCAGTGACTTCTTTTAGTGGTGTGGATATATGACTACCACTGTGAATTTGTCTATTTATAAAATCCATCTCTCAGCTTTTTCTCTATGTATTCTGAGTGAATGCCATTGAATATGTAACTGTAATTCCTCCTTCATGAATTGACTTCGACACTATTATTAAATAACATTTTTTAAAACCTTGATGGAATTCTTTGGTTTTACTTATACCTTGCTTGATGTACCTAATTCCAAATTCCTTCAGATTGATGTTAACATGGCATAATTCTTTCCATCCGTTTAGTTATAACCTACTTTTGCTTTGATAGTAAGGTATTTTGTAAGCACCATGTAAGTGAATGTAGATTTTCTAACTAGCCTACAGTTTGGTCTTTTAATTAGAAATTTTCAGTCACTTACATGCAATGTGCTGCCTGAGATAGCTGGCTTAAGTTTATTAACTTGGGTGCAATTGATGCTTGTCATATCTCTTTTAAATCCTTTCCTTTGTTAGGATTTATTATTTTACAGTCCTGTTTTATTCCTTCCTTATAAGTTATAATTTTATTTTGTTATTTAATTATTATTTTAGGATTTATAGTATACTTTTCTCATTTACTATAGCTTATCTTAGAGTGATATTATAACATGTGACATATAGAATTAGGAATTATTAGGAAGAACTAACACTCTCATTTATTTGTTTCTCAGCCTTTGTGCTAGTATTGCCATTTATTTTTCTAATACATGTGTTCAGATTGCTATTATAGTGTTTCTAAATTACCTTTTAACATTTTTTAAATAATAAGAAAAACATATTACCCATGAATTAAAAATTTGCTTATTCTTTTGTATAATAATATGTTTACATAAGATGTTATTTTGCATTAAATACTTAATTTTGTTATGTTTATAATGTAAGCCTACAGACATTGAATTCTTGCATCTCTCAAATGTCTTAAATGATATTCTTTATTTTCTTGGGAAGACTCTTCCCTTGGCACACACACAGTTGCAAGCTGATCACTTTTCTCAGTCTCTCCACACCATGATGTTCCGGGAGAAATCTGTTACCTTGCTCAGTGCTTCTTGAACAGCCATTCATTTTTTTTCTGTTTCTTGTCACCACCAGTTTGAATGATTTTATTATTACACACATTGATGGTGTGGCTTTCATGTCTACTTTGATTTCACTGAGCTACTTTGATTTGACTTTTCCCCACATTCGGGTACATTTTGTTTATCACTTCAACACTTTTTATTTTTAACCCCCAGTGGGACTCCGATCATATGCACTTCAGACTGTTTCAGGTTGTTCAAGGATTCATTGGTTCTTCATTTTTTCTTTTTCTTTTTGGATCATTTCCATCGTGTGTCTTCAAGTTAGAGCGTTTTATTCCACTATGTCAAATCAGTATCCTGCGACTCCAAAATCTTCTGGTTTTGTTTATGGGAAGAAGCACACTTCTTGCTCCTGGTAAGCATAGCAGGTCTGCTAGTCCTGACTCTGGACGATCCTTTTTCTTGCCTAGTTAGTTTTCTTGCACTCAGGCCATAATCAGTGCTGTGCTAATGTGAAGGGCTCCTCCCATCCTTTCTTCACTTTGCGGGTTCTTTCCTATGACAGGCTTCATTTTCCCTAGACTTTCCACCCCTACTCCCCAATTCAGGGGCCCAGCTGAGAACCTTCCTTGGTCCTCCTTCCCTGTGTGAAGGCCTGGATACTCTTCCTGGCTCTCCCAGAGAAAAATTCCATTGTCAAATGCTCAGTGATTTGAAAACTATGTTCATTGTGTTTTGACTGTTTCAGTCTGGGTTGTTTTAGGCAGTAGGATAAATTCAATCCTTGTGTTTCATGTTTTCCTTGCAATGATAAATTTTATTTTCACACTTAATTACTTGGTTGTTTTAAATTAGATTCCTAAATAATTTGCACCTTATGCGTTGGAGTCAGATCAATCACTCTTAACACATGGAAAATCCTGTTAGATCACTTTAAATGCCTTATGGTTTAGCTTGAATTTGAGAACATGATATGAAACTTAAGAATTCAGTTGACTTCAAATTTGGGTGGGATTGGAAGATCAAAGCAGACAAAATCTGTTTCAAAACATGTTCTACTTTGAAAGAGCTTGAAAACTTAACTAATTTTGATGTAGATAGTACATACAGAAGAAGCAGTTAAATCCAGTAATCAGTTAATAATTGTTGAAGATATGAAAGTCATGGCATGCAATAAGGGAAATTTTAGAAATATAAATGGCACAGTTATCATAAATGATCTTGTGCAGGAGAAATTATGTATAGTTGTTTCTTTAATAAATCATTTAACTTTAATAAATCTTAACAAGACTCATGATAGCGAAGAATAACAAGAGAAATGAGTGCTAGAAATATAAACATAATGTTTGTTTTTAGTAATGTAAGTAGATTACCACACTTTCTGATATCTCAGCCTTAAGAGAGACCCCTGAGTTGACAAGCATCTCCAGGAGAAGGGAAACCCTGGCCAGTCTTGGTTGTTGAAGAATTTGTGAGCTGGAAAACTCTTGGCAAAGGGGAAAAAGAAGAAATGTGATCTTTGCATGTCTAAGTTTCAGTAGGCAGGAATGTTTCCTACTTACTACATAACTGTAGTAAGGTGACTGACCCAGATGAAGTCTTCCACAGCAACTCACCCTAGGGTTAAGTGTGTATACTACAGAGCATTAGTCCGTTAATTTCTTCTGTTCATTTTTCCTGTTCTCTGTTGACATAAGAATCCCAAAATTACCATGGTGCTGACCATGGGAACCAGAGCAAGCCCTGGTTGACCTTGATCACACACTGCAAGACTGGTTGGCAATTCTTTAATACACCTTATCTACTGGCTCTGCCTAACATACTTTAAACATGCTCAGAATCCCTTGGAGATAGAATAGCCATTGAGTATCAAGCCTGTTTCCTAACAGTGCTAAAGACTTTTTTGTTATTTACTGCGGACATGATTGGAGGTGAAAACACAAAATGTGGGCAACATGGTATGCTTGGGGTGGAGTTGTTAACCCTCAAGAGCACAGGCTTGGCCGGGCGTGGTGGCGCATGCCTATAATCCCAGCACTCGGGAGGCTGAGGCAGGAGGATTGTTGTGAGTTCGAGACCAGCGTGAGCTACAAAGTGAGCTTAAGGCCAGCCTGAACTGCATAGTGAGACCCTGTCTCAAAAAGACAAAAAAAAAAAAAAAAAAAAAAAAAAAAAAAAAAAGCACAGGCTTGACCAGATCTGCAACTCAGTGTTGCTGGCCAGGCCAAGACCCAGGGGACCTCATACTCTGGGGTGGAGAAGATCAGATGCAGAGATTTGTTATTGACCATGTTTTGTGACATAGTTCCAGGGTCACAAAACTAATTTGAAGCTTAGCAAGTTAGGGACTGTCCACATCAGAACCCATAGCACCACTGGACTTCAGTTCATTTGAGTCAATTGATTTGCCTTATTATTAAAGTTCCTTGGAATTCAATTTTCTTGTGCTTGCCACCTGGAGCATTCTAAATGATAACAATAATTCTGGGGAGCATGTAAGTGATTATGTAACAATGAGGCTTAGCTCCTTTTTTTTTTTTTAGCAGAATATATTTATTGAGGGAAAGAAAGCTCCTGTCTGAGAGAGGGACAGGAGGGGGGCCTGAGTGGGTTGTCCCTCTTTTTTTGAGCAGAATATTTAGTTGCCATTTTTGAAGATGCTATTAAGTCAAAGGCAAACAGAAACAGTATGCATCTACCAGTATCATTAAAAGCATGTTTTGGATTATGAGATGTAGGCATGTAGGGTGTGACCCGATTACCAAAACGATAATTAATGAAAAAAATCTATTTGCTGAAGTAAAATTACATCCATGCTCTTATTTATAAAATTTTTGGCGCAGGTGTCAATTACCCTGAAGGATAAGAGCTACCATTTAAAAGGAGGTCTGTACAAAGAGAAAAAGAAAGAAAACAAG
Source organism: Ctenomys sociabilis (assembly GCA_004027165.1). Taxonomy (NCBI): domain Eukaryota; kingdom Metazoa; phylum Chordata; class Mammalia; order Rodentia; family Ctenomyidae; genus Ctenomys; species Ctenomys sociabilis. Next base: position 1,493 of record PVKA01022912.1, on the reverse strand, counting down.
AAGACAAAAGAAAATACAGAAGGACACTGAAGCAGTAAGTGAAACTTTTCTTGGGATAAACAAATAATTCATGATGTGTAGCATTTTGAAGGGAACCACGGACAACTGAGACATTAGCTTTAAATAGCAAACCTTGTTGTCTCTTGTCCTAAGCTCAGCTGTGGCATTTGACACCATGCAGTTTACCATAGAAGCTTAAACTTTCAAGGGCAGGATAACATAGATTGCATTTGCTTAATGATTGTTATTGGACTTCTTATTGTTAGCTAACAACCCCAAACCCTATCACTTTTCAAAACAGGCAAAATGGTAGGCTACTTTCAGGTCTGCAAATGAACTGAGTCAAAAATTTACATAGTTTTTACAAAGACCAAGATGTGTTTTTCCCTGTCATTAATTATACATTATAATTGGCTCAAGCATCTATTTCCTTTCCCAAAGGAGGAGAGACTGAAATCAAGGTGCTGCAGGTCTTCTAGTTTCTTTCCCGGCTGCTGTCATTAGAGCAAGCTGAGCTCAGGGCAGGAAAGGGCATTTCCACGGAGGTGTAAGAACCCTCTTAAGCTGTTTGTGGATGTAGGAATTACCTCAGAAAAAGCAGATGATAAAAGGTTTCAGATTAAGTGGGCCTGACCCATGTGACATTTTCAATTTTCTTCCTAAAGAAAATTGATGCTTTTTGTCAGAACACATTACAATAGAATGCTGCAAACAATAAGAGGCTTTAAATAGCTCCTTTGAAGAACAATTTGGTAATACCTCTTAAAATTGAAAATAAGCACGCCTTGTGATTTATTAAGTTCTCTTCTTAGGTCTAGAAAACAATGTTCACATGCATAACTGAACTAGAATTTTTGAAAGCAGTTTTCTACAGAAAACATGTAAATAGCTTTACATTCCTCTATGACAAATATACTTAAGTAAATAAGTATATTTACTTACGTAAATAAGTATATTATTTAGAAATTAAAGTTAATTCATTAGGTATACAAAGGTAACTATGGGAAACATTAAAATACACAAAGAGAAAAAAGATTAAAAGCAGTGACACCATTTAAGTCTTTAAAAACATCAAATGCAGACCTTGAAAGGCTAGAGCCAAAATGTTGGCTAGCCTTGTGGCTCTTCTATTTCTCCAACTCTGATCTGTGAACTTAGGTTGTTAACCATCCAGAAGAAAAGCTGATTAGTACCCTGCAGCATATGCCATTCACTTTGCCTTATCTGACTCAATTGATTCTAGTTGTTGTTGTACGTTTCCTTTTGTATTTCTGCTTTTCCCTTGTTATACTAAGGAGACTATACAATATTTACACATGTGTGTCTGGTTTATTTCACTTATGAGTATATGTTCCAGTGGCATCCACTTCAGTATAAATGCTTCAAACTTATCATTCTTAATAGCTGAGTAATACTCCATTATATAGAAATACCACATCTTTTTCAACCATTCCTCATGTGATGGACATCTTGGTTGTTTCCAAGATTTTGCT